>JAMKCH010009792.1:0-30106 GCA_023653785.1 Ophioderma brevispina | reverse complement strand
GGTGTCCCATTTTCTTTAGCTTCTATCCCTTTACCACCCCTTATCCTTCCTCTCTGGAGATAGGCTATGAAACCAAATGCAATCTTAGTAAGCAGTTTTATTAAATTGTGTACCGAGAGAACCAAAATTCAAATGATTTTGAATATATAATAAAGCCAATAACAGCACATTTTTTGGTGAAGAGCGGCCGCCAATTTTCTCAATATTTGATATCTTCACAGTTGTTGGTAATTGTCTAGGAACTACACCGCAAACGAGAAATGCTCATAATGCGTATTTATCATATGTATAAATAAAAATTTTTTGTAATTGAGTGGGATCCCAGATTGTACTACTTAACAGCAGAGCTGGCAATTGCAAGTTATGTTCGTCCATGATGAAAAAGTGCCACCTCAAGAATGACTGTAACTTACTGTGCCTGAGCCAATAAAACAACTATAGATGAGCTTAGACACACACATGGCACTATTTCCGGGCTATTTCATACCGGACCGGTCCAGCATCCGTTGAATTATCGGAAGCTCTGATATTAATTATTTCTTTTAGCCCGTTACCAATGTAACCATGTAAAAATCCTCAACAGTTTTGAAAAATGGGTGCTCTTCAAAAAATGTGCTATGATTGCTTTAAATTATCCATCCGCAAATCTTCATTCTTTCCCTATTTGGTGGTTTGGTTTTCTACAGCAGTTATATGGAATTGTAATCCCTGATTATTTAAAAAATGGCATTTCCACTTTTTTTCGATATCTCACATATCGCTGCTAATCCCTTTAATATGGATTAAAAAAAGAAAAAAAGGCAGTTTTTATCCATTGTTTAACAAGAACCAAATTAAGTGAATATACTGAGGGAGTTTGTTTCATAGCTGGGACGCTCTTGTGTGAAATGTGCCACACCAGCATTGCAATAAAAAGGTGGAACTAAGGTGTTTGAACATTTTTTGACATTCACCTGTAGTAGAAAATTATGAACGACTTTGATACAAGAAAATTTTGAAGACAGGTTATTTTGGAGCAATACTGTAAGATATTTAACATTATAATTACTATGCCCCGTGAAACGGGGGCATAGTACTTCTGCTAGGCTTTTTCGTTATCTCATGCGGTTTCAGCCGCATATATACTACTGCCGTCTCTCGATTTCTTTCTTTTCTTCGTTTCTGTGTACTTGCTTCAAAATGCTACTTGTGCCAAACGACCGGGCCGATATTGACCACATTGGTCAAAGACCACTGAACCCAAGTTACATCCATGGGTGTAAATATTTGACCTGTGACCTCTCGAGGGGTCAATAAGGTCAAAAACTAAAAATCTTTTGAGGCCTACCTTCTACAAATTAGGTGCGCTACGTACGAAATTCCGCATGAGCATCGTCTTTGGTCATGTAGACAGCTGTACACAAATGTAATATCGTAACTCATTAAAGTTGCAACGAGAGATTTCAAGCCGTCCATCTTTTCTGTAACAGTAGTGATTTCATAAGATAGACATGCAATAGACTCCCTACCTGTTTATTTGGCTACAGAAATAACCTAAATGAAACAAAAGGTGATTTGTATATGCTTCTATTTAAATAAGAAACCATAGGCTACTTTCGTATTTGCTCCTATCGAAATTAGCAATTAAACACTTTGGTACCAAAGAAACCGTAACTCTGCTTAATCTTTCAGATGGAGAATTTTAGATAGAAAGCTTACAACCAGTGCAAAAATCAGAATTTTCATATTTTTTGGGACAGGCCTTGTTATTTGAAATCTCTCTTGCACTTTAACATTCAAAATGGCGGCATTATCTATTAAATGCAAACTTGCTATAGTCGCAAAATCGATTACAACCTGGATTGGTGATGTCTGCGCAAAAAGTTGCGGATAATTCAGACGAATCATGATGAAAGAATATTGGCCCCAGGGTCACGTGTAAGATATGCAATGAGCTACTTACTATGCAAACACGCTATCACAGCTCATTAACCAAATAGATATTTATTTCAAATTGGTTCAAGAACCCCTGGAAAAGGCTCTATTACTTATGCAAGCACATTTTGGGATCAAAGGTCAAATGGGGTCATCTAGGGTCAAATAATAAAAAGCTTAATTACCTAAATAGCTATGTCCTCTTGTAGGCATCAATGAAAAGTGAAAATGAGTCCACAGTGACCCCTCTGTGAGGGCTGGCCATCGTGAAGGGTCAAAGGTCAAATACACAAATCTCAAGTTGCCTTACACTACATTGCTAGAATACCTCTGTCATCTTGTAGGCTCCAGTTCCACTCAGACAAATGAAATAAAGTCTACATGTAATTCTGTGCCCATCTGGGAAAACTTGATTATCCATGATACGCACTGTCATTGCAAGTCTTTGTCTACTTCACATCCAACCTGACGCAACTCCAACTGACGGGCATTGTATCCTGAGTCGCTAGTTGTTAATTATGTTTACTTTAGATTACTTCATAATATTTTGTATGCTAATTTATAAGTTTAACGCATTCAAAGTGAAATAAATCATAAATCATTGCTACATCTTTGGGCCTGTAGCAATATATTGGGTTCAAGGTCACATGGACATGCAAGTAGTCACCGCATGATAGACTCGTGCTGTCTAAAGCACAATCGATGCCTAGTCTTCTCCTCCTCTTCTTCCGACCATCGATTTGTCGCCTTCTTCTGCCTTCTTCTGCCCAATGGCTGGCCGATATTGACTCAAAATCGGTAGAAGACGCACTAACCCAAGCTACATCAGGGGTGTACATAGTTTGACCTATTCCGGAACCCCTCTCGTAGGGGTCAAATAGGAGGTCAAATTCTAAAATCTTTTGGAAGCCTACTTCTTCTATAGATAAGGTGCACTACTGCTGAAATTCTGCATGAGCATCGTCATTGGTCAGTGTATACAGCTGTACACAGAATTAATCTCGGAAGTCATAACATTCAAATGGCGGCATTATCTAATTAATATGCAAAATGCTATATCTCAAACGATAACCTTTGGGATAGGTGATTCCTGTGCAAAAGTTGCGGATAATGTCGAGACGAATCATGTGACAGAATATTGGCTCCCAGTCACTTGTAGATATGCAAACTGAGCTAATTATATGTCAAAAACGCTATAAACTCATCAACCAAAGTAGATATTTTTATCAAATGTTTTCACAAGAACCACTGGAAAAGCTCTATTTCTTATGTGCAACTATGGGGTCAAGGTCAAAAGGGGTCTCTAGGGGTCAAAGATAAAAGAAGCTTAATTGGAACTACATAGCTATGCCATCTTTAGGCATCCATGAAAAGTGAAAGGCCCACAGTCCCCCCGCTCAAAGAGCCATCGTTAAGGGTCAAAGGTCATATGACTTCATCCTACGTAACGGGACATAGTCTCCTGGAGTTGCTAGTTAGAAAATTCTCTTCTTATCATATCCAACAGAGTGGTTCTCAAATATGATCCATCCAAGCCAGAGGTGTGTACGAGCATACACATCTCTGTCTGGCTGCTTCACTGAATTCTGCAAGGTCCTTACAAGTCTGTGCATTGTTGCTCCAGCATTGGGCAGCCCAAGATATGTTCCATTTTCTGTGGTGCTGTTCTACAATCACAGGTAGTGTCCTGATCTGCTTCCAGGTAGTCCCACTTCTGCAAGGAAACCTTAGATTGGCCAGATCTCGCACATTTTAGCATATATTGCCAGTTTTAGCATATTGTTAGTCCATCAGTCATTAGGGTCAAATACCCTCACTTCACCAGAAGGTCCACTTTTTCACCCAGAGGTCCGCCTTCCAAAATTTTGAAATGTACCCAAAATATTTTGAAGAAAAATACACAAAATGTATCTGTTGTCCTTGTAGGACTGCATAGAGTTTATAATTGTGTACTGAAATTTAATTATTGTAACAATGAACTGGCACATTTGAAAAAATAGTGTTGCTTTTCGCCATGTCGCAAGCCCAAATCCGTTCTTTAAAATGTGTCCCTGCTCGTTACACAAGAGCACATATCACAGATTACATTGCACTTTCATCAGCCTCTATTATCCCCTAATTATTAAGTTCAAACATGATAATATTGGATTATTAAAGTTTCGCAAGAGTTCTCTGAGAGCATGTCGCCAATATTGCAGCCAGATACGTTACCATAATTCAAACGGATACAAAATTACTAAAAATAATGGAATACCAATGTTCCAATATGTGATAAATCGAGAAGATGTCAATGTTATATTATACATGTTTTGCATAAAAATCTGGTTTCAAAGTAACAATTTCCATTCCTAGTAATGAAAGAAATCCCTCATGTTACGTTCATACTGCGCCAGATATGTTACCTCCATCCTGATCCTGCTACGCTCTTGCAAAACAGTGTGATACACAAAGTCGAATACTACACCATGCTTTAGCTTTAGTATGAAGGTAATACCTGATAAGATATAGATAGAGACTAAGTTGGTGAAGCACGTACTTTCATCAAGAACAGCACGACTAAGAAAAGGCCGGCTAGATACGTTACCCAGATACGTTACTTAAGTGTTAACGTTAGGCAAATTAATACACTAAAAATCGGATATTTTTTTAAGATCACCCATGCATTGTTCCGTGTTCTGAGAATATTAAAGTTTACGATTTTCAATGATTTTCAGGAATTCCTTAATGTTGATATTTGGTCATTTTGGAGACCAAACTTGAACACTTTATTGGAGAATGGCCCGCAAAACCACCAACCCAAAAGTTGCAATTTTTTGATTTTTCAATGGTCACTGTGTGGTACAACGCAATAATGTGTATTGATTTTACAAAAGAGGGATTTCCGACTGAATGAGCAAGAAAGCCTACTTGAAATATTGATTGTGGTCTGTGTTCGTATCGCAGTACACTACAATGCCCATTGAAAAATAAAAAAACTGTAACTTTTGGTTTTGGGGTTTTACGTCTTTCAGGCGTTCTATCTCAGCCATTTCTGCACGCTTTTTTACAAGCGAGGTGTTAAATGAAAGAGCAAGAACTAGGCAATAAAATGTATATTTCGAAACCTTTCAAAATGGTCGGACTTTAACACAATTTTGATCGAAAAACATGCCGAGATACTTTTTGTGCCAACTGTATACTCCAAAGTAGGACCCACATTTGGACTTAAGCGCTTGACGGTATATTGTTGTAAATAAGACAAATGTAGGCACAAACAATTTTCGGGATATAACCAATTTTAATGATTTTTTAAGATTCCATTTTAGTGGGTATTGTATAAATTATTTAAATCATTGCACTCAAATAAAAGCCATATCAAACCCTTCAATTTATGACAAAATCAAAATGTTTTCTCTCTTCTTAGACTTTATACAGTTATGTGAACATCCAATATCCCATGTCAATTAGCAAACAAGAGCACCAATGGTGCTGTAGCTCAGCATATTATTAATATTGGCACACCACCCTGGGGGCGCAACATTTTCCATTGTGGAGACATTAATCGTGAAAAGTCCCCCACATGAGCATAAGTAAGAGACGTTTAGGAGTAGCACCCCGGTTTTACATTTATAGTATTTTTTATTTCCCTCTCTTTAATTTGACACCATCCCGGGGGTCACAACATTTTCCATTGTGGCGATATTAATCATGAAAAGTCCACATATGAGCATAAGTAAGAGACGTTTAGGAGTAGCACCCATGGTTTGCCATTTATAGTGTACAAATATAGACTGCTCATGAGGGAGATGGTGAGAAATATTGCCCCCAGATGATCTTGAGACCAAGGGCCTACTATTTATTAGTAGGCCCGCATTCTCAAGATCATCAAGGAAAGCCCCTTTAATAAATAATCTCGGCCCACCTGAACCTTTCCCCCACACTGTGAACACCCCTATATGGGGCCTTGGGTCAGTGGTTCTTCTGAGCACATTGGTGATTATACAATTGATTTGTGGCACGACAGGAATGATAGATTTTCAAATAAATGCAACCTTTAATTTGCCACACAAAACTTTTGGATGACCCAACTCTGTGAATCCCTGTAGTTGCCTTGGTCAACATTTCTTCTGACCAAGTCTAAGATTGAGCAATTGATTGGTGGCACAAGAAGGAATTTATAGATTTTCAAAAGAATGCCCCTTTAATTGGTCGCATGGTACTGACCCAAAGCTGTGAACACCCCATGGAAGCTTGGGCAAACCAGTTCTTCTAACCACGTCTAGTGATTATAGCAATTGATTTGCGGCACAAAGAAGCCATTTATAGATTTTCAAAGAACCCCTAATTGCCCCTGACCTCGACTCAAATTCTGTGAACACCCCAATATTCAGATCTGGGTCAGCGGTTCTTCTAACCAAGTCTATGATTATAAAAATTGAAGGAATTTATAGATTTTCCAAAGACTGCCCCTTAAATTGGCCCACGACCTTGACCCAAATCTGTAAAACCATGGACCATGGGTCATGCGTTTCTAACAAGTCTAGTGATTAAACATTGATTTGTGGCACAAGAAGGCAATTTTACTAGATTTTCAAAGAATGCCCCCTTTAAATCGGCCCACATGACCTTTGACCCAATTCTTTGGAACACCCCATATGGACCTTGGGTCCAGCCTGGTTCTTCTAACAAGTCTAGTGATTATATAACATTGATTTGTGGCAACAAGAGCAATTTATAGATTTTCAAAGAATGCCCCTTTAATCGGCCACGTGACCTTTGACAACCCCAAATCTGTTAACAAACACCCCACTGGCCTTGGTCAATGAATTTTCTGACCCGCTTGTCCGCTGCAATCGCCGCAAGCGTTTGGCACAAGACCATTATGAGAAGGAAGGAAGAAGGAAGGAAGGAAAGGAAGTAAAGGAATGACGGAAGGAAGAAGGAAGGAAGGAAGGAGGAAGGAAGGAAGAAGGAAGAAGGAAGGAATGAAGGAAGGAAGGATTGATGGATGGATGGATGGATGGATGGATGATGGATGGATGGATATAAGGATGGATGGATGGATCCACACATTGCCATACATAGCTCTGCAATACTACGTATGATGATCTAAAAATTTGCACAATAAGTACCAACATTCCATTTTCGAATTAGCAACACATTCAAATGACGTGTCATCCCCTAAATAACAACCTCATACATGTATCTGAAGCACACGTCGTCTGTGGCATCCCCCAACTCTGGGTGATCCATCTACGGGCGAATCGTATTTTTGAGGTAGCAATTAACCTTTTATTCTTGTATAGAGTACCATAGGATCCTGTGTAAAATGTTTTTAAAATTCCGATTCCAGAATTTTATAAAAGTGTGATTTTCTATATATGCCGGATGTTTCAATTGAGCTTGCTCTTTCACACAGTGACTAGCATGACTAGTGTTTGGCCAAGTATGCAAAAACTCCTTGGGAATCTGTGTCTAGCCCGGTTAGATTCGTACGGTTCTGAAATTACCCTTCATGTTTCCTCGTAACTGGTATCGGGCAAACTCGATGGTCAATACGCGTCATGTTACCATGTATAAACAAGCGTTTATACATGGCTGCGTGACGAATGCCGAAAGTGGTAAAAAATCATGCAATTTCTGGCCGAACATGAATATTGATTAATTTTTTTGTAAAGTAATACACTTTAATCAATGTCACTGTATCATAAAAAAATGCGTAGAAAAACGATTAGCTAGTTAAAAAATCAAAAAGTGTCCCACGTACCATTTTTTATAATGCAATTTATATGCAATTAGTATCGCCATTACAGAAAAATAACAATTTTCGATACTATCTCAGCCACTTACTGTTGAATAAATGAACAAAATGAGGTGACTGGACCTTTGTTTCGAGGGTCAAAGATCAAGATGGAACCACTTTTTAAAATTACCATATTTCCCATTATGACGTAATATGCAAATTAATGGTCGGCCATTCGCTAAAATACAATTTCGATATTCTCAAACAATACTGTACTGTTGATAAATACAAATAGAGGTGCCTGGACCTATGTTTTTGAGTCAAAGATCAAGATAGAACCATTTAGAAAATTACCAGATGTCCCCTGACTGAACGATAATATGCAAAATTATGTTCCGCCACTTAGCTAAAATCCATTTTCGATATATATCTCACAGCCAATACGTTGATAAATAATGAACAAATGAGGTTACTGGGGCCTAATGTTTCGAGGTCAAAGATCAATATGGACCACTTTGAAAATTACCAGACCTTCCATGATTACATAAAAGCAAATTAGGGTCGCCATTAGCTAAAAATCCATATTTGGGTATACTTTGGCCAATATTCCACATACCTAGACAGTGACATGTTGTAATCAAGCCAAAAAGAAAACGTCCTGAAAATGTGAAAAAAGGATTTCTTCGGTCTTCGACGCAGCCGTCATGTTCCTATCCATATTGTAGGCATAAAATCAAGGAGGGCAATAAGAAAAAAAAAAAAAAAATTACTACGTTTCGTATGCCAGCCTCCAACCAGAAAGCCTTTGTTAGCGGTCCTTGTAGGACATTGGATCTCATATCTTACAAACAAGTTTAGATATTGCGGTATCTTTGTCCCCTTGTTTTTTTTTTTTTTTGATGTGTGTGTGTGTGCTCTTGTATGGGTTTGTGTTATGTGTGTGTGCTTGACTACTGTGTGTGTGTGTGTGTGTTGCAGTGTGTGTGATATGACGAAAACTATCGCGCTGAGAACCTGCTGAAACGCCTAAAGAAGGACCCAATGAAGGACCATATCTCCTTTCACAAAGGTAGATAGATCACAACAAAAGTATGCAGTTGCATTGGGAATAACTGTTTCTGAAGCTACACTCCTGGAAACAGTGACATGTTTCAGGTTGTTGTGATATTTTTGCCACGGCTTCAGATGATCCATAGAACACCTCGCGTTAATTTTCATTTCATGGTGGGGGAGTCCAGTTGCAATGAGATGAAGGCTCATAATCCATGCACGGGCATCTTGCCTTGCTGCCATAACCCGCATAAAAGCCATACAAATAATTCTGCATATGGTAGTATATATAGATCGTGTCATTCTTCAAAAAATGGTGTGAACTGTAGGCCTACTAGGAAAACTTCTGTTTGTGACTTTCAAGCTAAGCTGACCCTGCCACTTATCTACCCGCAGAATTATTGGCCTTATGGCTTTCGACTCTCCGTTTGCACTTCCTGTAGCGGTGATCCCTGCACACTGTTGACATGTTTCTGCCATGGACAATATTAGTAGAGATTATCATTTATCACAATTTTCCAAAGGGAATAAGATTTTTGTCTTGCTGACATCATTTGAGTTCTATGTTGAGGGCCTCATGTTGATTCTTTGACCAGGCCCTGGGCAGGGCTTGTGTTTTAACTCCAAACCAATTCATGAACTGTCCCAGAGTGGCCAAATCGGTGCAAATCATTGTGAGATGCTTTCTTTGGAACATATATATCTTAGACTGATTCCTTTGTCCCTCCTGGCACTGAAGGTACAGGGCTTGCCCCGAGTATGTTTAATTTGCCCTTATCTCTAAGTCATCTTTACAAGCTATAATTACCATGCAAAGGAACCGGATATGGTCAGCAGTAGGAATTTCTAGACGCCAGTGCTATTCCTCAACTTTGGTTTGGGGCTAAGAAGGTCTATGGAACTCATGGAAATCTGCTGAATATAGAAGGAGAGCGACATCTTGACACTCGATAAAGCTGAACCAGACCCATTTTCTGGGCCCGTGACTCCCTTTGCTCTTCCAAATGGAGTAGACTTGAGGGTCCTTTGTGGGTAACGCCTTTAATCTCTACTTTGTCACGGAAAATAAATTCTGGTGGGAAGATGGGTCCACCACCGGAAGACAATCTACGAGGGGGGGCGATGCCTCTGTGAAGTCGATACTTCCGGTTGTGTATCATCTCCCAACAGACGACGATATCCAACTCGTTCAAGATCATAGTTTTTTGCTGATCACAGATAGGTATCTGATCACAGACTGATAGCATGCGATATGGGGACTTATATGATTGCCAGAGA
Source organism: Ophioderma brevispina (assembly GCA_023653785.1). Classification (NCBI taxonomy): domain Eukaryota; kingdom Metazoa; phylum Echinodermata; class Ophiuroidea; order Amphilepidida; family Ophiodermatidae; genus Ophioderma; species Ophioderma brevispina. The sequence continues at coordinate 20,142 of JAMKCH010009792.1, read as the reverse complement.
TGTCACTCCATATGAAGCTGCTCCAATCTTTATCCTGCAGTTCCTTTAAATTTACTGAGGGTGTAAAACTACTACGATGCTTAATGCTTTTTAAAAGTATTTTACAGAGTTTTAAGTCTAAATGTTGATAATCTTGTCTAACAGTACAGATTTTTAAGTCTAACTGTTGTTTTGGGATGATTTTAGAAACGTCTTTGGCCAAGTAATTTTTCCTCCTGTAGTTCCTTTAAATATACTGAGGGTTTAAAACTACCATGATACAATATTGATATCGCACTTGCATGTTGGCATAGAGTCATTGGAGACTGTAGAGTTCTGTTCTCATGGTTTGCTTTTCGTATGAAAAAACACAGTCTCTTAGTCTGCGCATTATTCTTGTGATCATTCCATCCCTGAATTTAGGAGAATGTTATTATGTATAGCAGTCTAAATTTACTTGGCCCACAACGTTTCTTATATTACCCCAAAAACGAGACTATTGACATTGAAAGGCCCTAATTTGCAGTAGTCTTAGTATTTGCCAGGTGAACAGTTTAATGAACAAATAAACATAATTATGATGCTCTTTTCAATTATCCTCGCCCCTAAAAACATAGGTCTCGTTATCTTATGGGTGCAGGGGGTATGTGATATTGGCCACGATATGACCAAATAAATGATTTTTGCTAATGCGACCCTAATTTGTCATATTTGTCATCATGGGACCATCTGGTAATTTTCCAAATGGTTCTATCTTGATCTTGACCCTCAAAACATAGGTTCAGTCACCTTATTTGTCATTTATCAACAGTATTGGTTTAATGTAAATCGAAAATTGTAATTATAGCTAATGGCGCCCCTAATTTGCATATTACGTCATCATGGGCCATCTGGTCATTTCAAAATGGTTCCCTCTGTGATCTTTGACCCTCTAAATATAGGTCCGTCACCTGATCTTTTCATTTATCATAGTCTTGGCTGATCATTCGAAATTGTATTTTTCTGTAATGCGATAATAATTTGCAAATTGCATAAAAATGATACGTGGGACCCTTTTTGATTTTTTTACTACTAATCGTTTTCTCCTACGCCATTTTTCTGATATAGTGACCTGATTAGAAGTTTATTTCAGGGGGGTTCACGAACACCCCTTCTACCCACTAGCACTATATGGTAAACCATGACTGGGTTCATCATTTTTTTAATACCCTCGGGCAAAGCCCTCGTGCATTAACAATCGTTCATACCCAAATTACAGGAATGAATTAGTGGTTCATTCATTGATTTTCATCATGAGTACACGCTTGTTTTGGCCCGATGGCAGGCCGGCGCCAGGTGTCGCAAAGCTTACCCAAAAAGTGATCAGAAATTGATTACTGCAGGCCATAAACGTTTTTATGACCGGCTCTCAACCAATCAGAAATTCGGAAATCTCCTAATGATGTGTGGAACCCCAATCCTAATTTGGAGTGCAAAAGATCGTAAGTGCAATGGCTACACCTATGTGATACATCTGGTGCTCCATGCATTATAAAATCTCAATTTTTACTTGCCTTGAGTGCAGTGTCTCTTCAAACACACTATAGTGATTTGCTAATCAGAATTCAAAAAATCATCAAAAAAAATCAGATTGTTGCAGGTCTGTAACCAAGTGTAGGTATCCTAATAACCCACAAGTTATAAGACCAAAGCCTAGCTAATAAGGACCAAATCAAGATTTTTTCATTAGTGCCGTACGGACATTAAAGGGGCATCCCCGTTTAAGTAGATAAAGTTCATCTTGATAGAATGACCTTCACACCCAAAACCTATCTGTTAAGTTTCGCCCCGATATTTCAACCCAACCCACCACGTTTTGGATGTGATAGCTAAAAACGGATTTTTCAATCCCCATAGAGTACTGTTTAAAATTAATATTGTTCGACCAAAATGGTGCACATTTTCGCTCAAACATCCAACCAAACATCCTTTTAAGCCTAATTTCACAGGTAAATAGAAAAATAGTACTTTCGTCTGAATAAAAACCAAATCGTTACCACTTCCGGAAAATCTGGGTTCTGGAGACGAGGCTTTTGTGACGGGTCCATGGACTTTAAATGCAACACGTAACTGAATGAGAATTCATATCTTTAAACACGGCTGTTTTCTTCCTTTTTCTTCTATCCATTTAGTCAGTTGCATAGAATAACTTATGAGAATTCCTACAGACTTATCCGTTACTATTCAAGCTGTTTCCCCTGTAAATTTAAAATAATTTTGACGTCTTCTTACCTGATGGACACTGATAGTGTCATTTAAGTTGTTCTATAAGGCAAACTGAAGCGTATTTTCAGAGCCACTGACTACATACTTGGCATAATAGTATAAGTGTGATGATTGAAATGATATCACAAAGTGAAAGACTGTTCCATTCCACGAGCTGGTACGCAAGTGATATGGGACATCATCTTTCACTGAGTGATATATTTTACTACCCGTCCAACAATTTAAGGCAGTGAATATTTGTTTTATATCACCATATATACATTCTATAACTTAAAACAAATAATATTACCTTCACATTTCAATCGCACCATGAGTTTTCCGTTTCAAACTGAAAAGGTTGTGTTAGATAGATTCACCCTATAAACAAACTCGGCTAGTCCGAGGCTTTGCGCATGCGTATTGTTGGGCAGAGCAGTTGTGGAAAAACTATTACCAATGGGAGAGGTGATGGTAATCTATCAAACGGTAATAAACCAGTAACTGCCTTAAAGACAACATCCGTGATTAACCCAAAGATAAAATATAGTTTACTAACAGGGTTAGTCAGAAAAAAGTACACCAAAATGAGGGTTTGTTTTATGAATAGAAACCTTAATAACGAAATTTTAACCAATTGAACTTGGTTGTTAAATTAGAGCCTTGTTTAATCAGCTGTGGACAATATAATTTTAAATTTTCAAGTGCGTTCTGAACCACAAGCCTGCTTTCGCGCTTAATTGTAAGACAAAAAAGCAGCACACAAGAGTGCAAACTGTGCGAGTCAAGGGTGTCCCCAAAAAGTTCTGCCAACCAGATAAACTCCATTTCTTAAGTAGTTTTACTTCCCACTATTTCATTTGACACCACCCTAGGGTCACAACATTTCCATTGTGGAGATATTCATCTGCAAGTTGAAACCCCCGAGCATAAGGCAAGATGTTTAGGAGAGCACCCCTGGTTTTGATTTTATAGTATCTTTATTCCTGCTCTTTCATTTGACACCACCCCATGGTCAATACAACCATTTTCCATTGTGGATATATTAATCAGGAGAAAGTCCTCAGCAAGAGCATAACTAAGATGGTTTAGGAGTAGCACCCCCCGGGTTTGCAATTTTGAGAGTATTCTATACCTCTCACTCTTTCATTTGACACCACCCTAGGGGTCCACAAACATTTTCCGTTGTGGAGATATTATCTTGAAAAGAGTCACCCCACGTGAGCACAAGTAAGAGATGTTTAGGAGTAGCACCCCCGGGTTTGCATTATAGTATTCTATACATTCGCACTCTTTTCCATTTGATACCAGCCATAGAGGTCCAACATCTTTCCGATTTGGGAGATATTAACTTGAATGTCCCCCAACAAATCATAACCAAGAGATGGTTAGGAGTAGCACCCCCGGTTTGCATTTATAGTATTCTGTATTTCCTGCTCTTTATTTGACAACCACCCCCAGGAGCCACAACATTTTCCATTGTAAAGATATATTCATCATGAACAGTCATGGCCAAATCCCTTAAAATTCACTAAATTTAGTAAAATATGAAAATTTATAATTCAATTGGCACCACTATTTTTGAAAAAATCATGTGACCCACATTGTAAAATTTGAGCTCGCCTACGGGTTTCCAGAAATGGTGAAATGCCAATTTTGCGTATTTTCCACAATTTTCCAAGATTAAACAGCTGGCAACCCAAAGACTGACCATAAGTAGAAAAACCATTTCAATGAAAACGTGGGCACTGATCTAGCTATTATATTGATGTTAATACCTTCGTTGTGGTATACTCTCCCCTCCCTTTGATAAGTCTTCTTGTTTTGTAAACCTGTTTGTACACCACCAAGATCACACCGAGTGCTCATTCTGCCAAATAAACCCATGCTGAACGCTAATTTATTGTAAGGGTAACAAACTCCCTAATCAAATTCTTTTTGAAGGTGGAGTATGTCACACTGACCATTGACAACCTGAGAAATTTGGTTTGACATGGACCAAGCATTTAGCATTAGTTGCAATTTAAAATAATCAAGAATGGGCCCCTTTAATTGCCACATGGCATTTTTGACCACAATTTATTCCCACAAAAGATGTTACCATAATAGTAAGTCTTCATGTAGCGAAGGAATTTTGCATATCCATGTACCATTTTATGCGATAACAGCATTAAATGAGATCATTGCAGCAAACCATGCCCTTTAATTGATCCACTTGCACTTTGACGCAATGTGATTCTTACAAAAAGATGTACGCATAGAAGTCTCATGTAAGCGAATGAATTTGCATATCCAATGTAACCGTTTCGTGATACAGCAATTTATATGCATATTTACTTAGATCCAATTGTATCAAAAATGCCCCTTTAAATCCGGCCCACATGCCTTTGAACCCAATCTATGTTCACCAGAAGATGCAGGCATAGTAATTCTTTATGCAGGCGAAGGAATTTTTGCCTATCCGAGGTTATACGGTTTTCAGAGATAACAGTATTACGCTATTTAATTAGCGCATTTGCATAACCCTAAGCCGCTTGTTCACACCACACATGCTCAAATATGGAACCAAGAGTGCCACTCATATAGGATGTAGCGGGAATTTTGGATATCCAAGTACCATTTAGCGATACAGCAATTACGCATATTTAATTAGAATAATTGCCACCAATCCGCTTTATTTGATCCACTTGCACTTTGCCAGCAATGTGAATTCATACAAACGATGTACGGCATAGAAGTCTCATGTACGCAAATGACTTTTTGCATATCCCATGTACCATTTCAGAGACAAGCAATTATGCATATTAAAATTAGATCAATTGTATCAAAAAATGCCCCTTTAATCGGCCCACATGCACTTTGACCCATTATGATTCACCCAACAGATGCATGACATAGTATTCTTTCATGCAGCGAAGGAATTTCCATCTCATCCGATGTACGGTTTCAGAATACAGTAATTACGCATATTTAATTAATTAGCTCATTTGCAATCCTAGCCGCTGTATCACCCATGCTCAAATTGGGAAAAAAGATGCGCACCAACACAGGCTTTCATGCGATTAGGACTTTTCCTGTCTCCAATTACGTTTACACACAACACAAAATTTAGCAATTACGCTATTTTGCATATGAATTCAGCATCATTGCATACTATACTAATTTGGGGCCCGAAATAACGCCCGAATCTAATCATTCGAGACTCTCTCCAGCCCGCTCCCTTCCACCAAGTTACCTCATCAGACCTTACAAACTCCAGAAAACTTGTACCCAAGCCTTGCGGGAAAATTTCCGTTAATGATGCAATTAGATACTTAATTAGCATATTTTCGCCCAAAATCTAATCAGGTCGAGAACTCGTGGTACCCTCTTCTTTCCACCAAGTTACATCATCATAGCCCTTACGGAACTCCAGATAAATCGTACACAAGCCCGTGACCACGGACGTCAAGCAGACACATTACAGACAGACAGACAACAGACGACAGACAGACGGACAGACAAAGACAGACGACAGCAAAGTGATTACTAAGTCCTGCCGCACAAAGTTCAGGCGAGACAAAATCGATCAGCCATTCAAAGGCACAGTTATTTTTGTGAATGTATCCATTTTCAGCCCGAACAAATTGCACGCTAACTGTAAACACATGAGACTCCTCTGTACGCAGTGGTAGGGCTTCAACCTGGATTAACAGGTTACTTTCTTTGGCGCTGTATTCAAATGCTACGCATGACATGTGTTTTGAATGATAATGTAGATTACTTCAGATTTAATGATATGAAACAGGATATATTTCAAATGGAACATTTTAATGTTTTTATCTGTTTATTCAGCCCATACATTATTTTGGAAGTTTACTACATTAAATCAAGCAGTTGAAAGAATGCGCAATCGTGCTTCAAGTCAACAATGATTTCATTAATATTATTTTTGATATCTGTTCATTTTAAGGTCTTACCAATGAAATGTAACCCGACTTTTCATTGATTTGGGAAGAGGACCAAGCGTGGAGGCATGCAGCTTTTTGCAAAGGGAACACGGACACTCGTAAATTTCAATACTATCAATTTATTACTTTTTCCTTATCTCTATTAGGGCCAGGAGGGGGCAAATAATTTGAGTGCGGATCCCGCCATAGAAAAAACCCCCCTCCTCACTCCCACCCTCACCCACATACTGGTTACGTCACTGGGTTTCTCTGACCATTTATTCAAATGCTTAATAATGGAGGATATGATGCAACCTGAATTTCAAACCAGAATACTCCTTTGGTGTACTCTAGCGTGTAGCTGTTCGGTGTTTCACTTTGGGTACTTTCACTTCCGCACCTGGACTTTTGAACGCTTTTAATCATTTTAATGCCATATTTTTATAGAATGAATAAAGAAAAGGGAAGTACTACAGAAAGAAAATATATGAATAGCACAGAGGGGTTTCCATGAAAAATCGCTCAATTTGGTTGTACTTTTTTTTGACTCACCCTGTAGCTTAAAAGTGAAGGATAAGTCTGTAGCACTCTCATAAGGTATATTTTCCAACTGAGAAAATGACAGAAAAGGAAGAAAACAGCAGTTTTCAAAGATATGAATCCCCATTCAATTACGTGTTGTAGTAAGTGTCCGAACGGACAGTAATGACTAAAATATCCGATTTTGTCCTTATTAAGTTGTTTCAAGACTTATCACTTGTAGGTATATTGGGATACCTATACTTTTAACAAAAATGCAAAAACCCGATTTTTGATGATTTTTTCGATTTTCTGATTTAGCAAATCACTGATAGTGTCTTTAAATTTATGTATGAGTGATATAAAAATTTCTGGCAAATGGCAGCTATTGCACTTACGACCTCCTTGCACTCACATACTGACATAAGTCAGTGGTTTTGAGATGGCTTGTTCGGACTCATCCAAATATGTTCATGGAAAAGCATTATTTTACAATATTTGAAGAAAAAATGAAAATGTTGAATTCAGAGCAATAATAGTGTGTGAACCCTATAATCTCAGCGTCAATAGACACCATTCACAGTGCGGCCATCTTGTAAGGACATTTACATAGGAAAGGTTTGTAGCTGTCGCTGTAAAATGCACACCTTGATGAACTAGCAGCACCTTTCCACCCAAGTCTAACTGCAAGTCCAAAAATACAGCGTTCACCAAACGCATGTGTTGTCTGCCATCATGGTTTGTGAATGGGGAGGTCAAATGAGGTCACATGAGGTCATCAAACTGTGGGGCACTACCCCCAATGACTAATGTATCCAAGTGTCATGAAAATTGATTGACATATGTGAAAATGCCAAGCAATTTCATAAATCTGACCATTTTTGGGCCATGATTTCTAGTGACCTCTTGATGAGTTTTTCAGCTTTAAACAACCTTGTGTGAGGGTTAACTGTGGGGTACTACCCAAGGACCATTATATGCAAGTGCCATGAAATGTGTGCATGTATGTTGAAACAGTGGGCAATTATTTAGGGTTATTATTTGGGTTAACATTTTTACCTCAGACATACGCAGACACAGACCCACTACCAAAGCAATCTCTATATGCCTCTTGCAGACGACACAAAAATATGGCAGAGTGAGAAGAGAATTATGTTTTTGCTTTCTCATCTGTTAATTCTGAAACAGTCAGTCCTTCAACAAAAGTATCAATCTTTTGGTTTAATTTCTCTCTCAAAGTCTTCACAGTCTCTGCATCCATCGTGTCCACAAATCTGTCAAGGAAACCAAGTTTATCACTGGCATTCAGGTCCTTGAGTACTTCCATCGCTGCTTCTATTCTGTCCGATGGTGTAACCAGGGGCGTCCAATCAAATTCACTCTGTGAATGACCTGATGGTGGTGGTGGTGTAGGCTGATGGTAACCCTCTGGTGGTGCAATATTATATGCCTTTAGCGCTACACCCAGACCTCCGTTCACAACAGGGAATCGCACACTCAGGTCTTTGACTACTTTTCTTCTCACAGAGTTAACTGAAAGAATCAGACAAAATAAATTGTGTAAGGATAGCAAGATGGTTCTGGAATCAGGAGTATTGCCCCCACTTTGTGATCAGAAATAGGGAATCTTTAAAGAATTTATTGGCATGAATCTATTGGCACATAATGAAATATCCCTAAATACAGCCTGTCTCAAAAAAAGTGGTACAATCAGAAAAAAAATTGGTTAAATATGAAATTTCAAAATAAGTCACTGCTACTTGGCATAATATTCAAGAACAAAGACTAGGCTTTCCAATGGTGTTTGTTTTCATCTCATTTGCTTTTGTCAATCCAGAGATATAATCAATTTACTGCGACACACCAAAATCCATTTTGTGCCACTTTTATGCATGGGCAGAGTTGTTTCGAGCAGTTATACCATGCTGCCTTGAAGCTTACAAACGATTGCAACTTGACAAAAGAAACAAAACACAGATTAAAGTAAACAAAGGAGTCTAGTTTTATCGACACACGTTTTAATAGTCAACATAATCAGTTCAATGATAAATATCTTCTTTTTTAAATAACAAACAATACAAAAAATTATTGCACGTCAATGAAATGGCGCTTTGAATTTATTACAAAATTGGTATTTGTTAAAACCATGCCAGAAGGAATGTAATTGCAACCAAAATAAACACTTCAAAATCCAAAGAAATTGTTTATAAATTGCACTAACTTTGTGCATTTACTAATTGTTGAAGTCAATAAAAATTTGAAATTGGAAGCAAAGTATCAATGTGTTGGTAGGAATTTGCGTTTCATGATACTTCAAGACCATAAAAACTCTCTCCTCCAGGTTGCTGTACGCTCACGGTTCTCTTCTAACAAACAATAGTATGTCGAATGTTATCACTTTATCTTAAAGACAGAACTTACTGATCATGACTTCCACCATTACACAACTGTTTTCGTACCTTTTAGAGTTTCTTTATGAAGTTAATCCCTTATTAAAGAATTTCATATCTGTTCATATGTTAACCGTTTGCACTCAATCAGAAAGTGCCACAAACTCGATTTTTGTGTCCCGCAGTAAACTGGAGTTATCTCTCGATTGAAACAAGCAAATGAGATGAAACAAAAATACTGGAAAGCCTGGTCTTTTCTCATTAATGTGATGTACAAAACGACTTACTTATGTTGAGATAATATTGAAAAAAAATTGGTTTTGGTTGTACCATTTTTTTTGAGACAGGCTGTAAGATGTACCAGATGGATTTCATGGTCATTGGAGTATTCCTTGCAAAAAAATCTAGATTTATTCAGACAAATGTACACGACTATACAGCAATCACAGAAGCTGCCATCTTTATTCCCTGTGCTATATTTACATTGCCTCACCCAAAAACCGAAACAGAAGCCAGCGAAAACATGTGACTTCAGCCAGTCTGCCACAAGCCTCATTCTTGTGAATTTCGGTGAGCACACCAAAGATACAAGTGAAGTTCACGGCTAATATGGCAGAACGACAGTGTAAAAAATAAACATGGCGGCTTCCTTAAATCGTCTATTGCTATGAAAATTAAGCATGAAATGGTGTTTTCTTTGCAAGGAATACTCCAGTGACAATGAAAACCATCTAGTATATCTTACTTAGGGATATTTCATTATATATGTGCCAATGGATTCATGCCAATAAATTCCTTTAACCAAAAATAACCCATTTTGACCAAATTTGTCCCCTACATTACATTTAAAGGCAGACTTAAAGATTTTGAAATATATTTAAAAAAATAATAAGAATTAAATATATCTAAACTGTTTAATTCTAAAGTTTGAGATAAATTAGATTTTTTGTTCAATGTTATAAACCTTAATGTGCACTATAACAGTGCCATATAGGATAATGTTTCTGGATCTGGAATTTTATTCCAAAGTTGTGATTTTCGATATAAAAGACACCAATTTGAGCTTAGCTATTTTGCATAGTGATTAGTGTGTACACAAGCATTATGTACATACCAAAAATACATTGCGGTCCAAAAACCGCTTGTTTGGACCGCAAGTTGTGTCACCTGCCATCGCGGTTTGTGAATGATAGGCCTCATATGACCTTTGACCTTGACATATGACCTTTCACCTCGTAAAGAGTGAGAGTTTGCATGTAATATCCATAAACCAAGTTTGGTTCCAATAGACAATTTGCACAATCCCCATAATGCATCCCGTGAAGTACCCATTTCCATCCGGGAACTTGTACCAGCCTCAAGTCAACTAAAAACATACGGTTAAGAGTGTAATATAATATCAGTAACAGAAAAATCTGTGACGTTGTACAGCCGAGCTGTAAATGTTGTGTAATCGTGCGGCATGTGACAATTAGGGTAGTTACAAACGAAAATGCCACCTTTTTTTGTAAAACAGGGGTGTCTATTCTTCCATTATTTGTGCCTGAGGTGGGGGAATAGGTTTTGTCTCTATGGTCATTGGTGCTTAAGTTATTAGAACCAATGTTAAATTTGGGGGGAAAATTGGGATACAAATGTGGCAAGGAGGGGGAACAATTATGATTTTCTGGAAAAATAGACCCCTGTCATAAATTTCAACATCAGTGCCTCGGTTGTTTTTTTTGTTCCTTTGATATTCTTCTACATTTCTGTAAGTGAAAAGGTACTTTGTATTGTATTTTTAATCACTGTCCAGTGACACGAACAATAGAATTTTTTTGTAAACATGAACTCTGGTACAAATTCCCTGATGGAAATGAGCACTTCGCGGGATGCATTAATTATGGGGATCACGCAAATCGTCTATTGAACTTCAACCTTTCAATTCAGGTCAATTTTACATTTTTAGCATCTTACAACTTGACCTCACATGACCTTTGACCTTGGTATGTGACCTTTGACCTTGGTATGTGACCTTTGACCTTGGTATGTGACCTTTGCCCTCATCAACAAATGAGGGATACATTGCACCTAATACTCAAGTTGGTTTAAATCCACTTTAGTATGCAGATATTACAGGAAAAATATTAACCCTTTTTCACAAAACAACAGACTACAACAACAGATGGACAACAGTAGACAAAGTGATCCCTATGTGTCTTTCTGCCTTAAAGTGACAGGAGGAGATTTTTTTAGGATATGAATTTCTCTCAAATTTCACTGGATCGGTTGTAGGCCACCTACCGAGAACGTTTCAAAGGTTTATTGGACAAACAGGTGCAAAGAAAACCATAAACCTTCCTTGTTTTGAACTTGCCTGCAATTGTAATCGTTCCCCACAGAAAACCATGCTTTGACTTTCTGTCATGCACGACAGAAACTACTAAATCATTATCTTATTACATAAAGACGGCGTATTCGGCTTATTCACTTCAGGTGTGATCTAATATATTGGTAAGCATTCCAAATATGTAAAAAAAACGGGTTTCGAAAAAAATTGGGGGCGCTTCTTTCTGGAAATCTCATGTCTCTTTAAGGCAGGCGACACAAAAATGATTTGTTAGCAAATTGATGGCATCATCCTCAGGAAATCTGTGAGTCCACATTTAACCTCAACCCTTTCCTCCCACCCACTGATCGTTGTTATCAAGTTCAGTTTGAATTGAAGTGATAATTTGGAAATGGGAAAACTTTATAAACTATTCTTAAACAGCTGTGAAAATGTAAGCAATTTCATTGGCTGATGCCTGGGTTCAATTCGTTTAATTGAACCCAGGTAGTACGCGCTGCGTATTGATGTTATTTTTAGGTTGAAGCGCTCGCGTCATACTGCGTTTTGCTACGTTCGCGCGCGCCTGCCAACGTTGCGTCTCGTTGCGTATGATCGTTGCGTTCAACGGGTTGTTCGATTGTTGTCACTGGGTGGTGGCAGTCCTTTCTTGTTGTATTAAAAGCCGTAAAACATCTCGAAATTGAGTTAAAGATGACCTTAAATGATAAAGCTGTTTAAGAATGAGAATAAAGGTATGATTTTGGGAACCGGTACTCTCTTTACGACGAATTGAACCCGGCGACACCGTTATTTTTTGCGTTTTAGAACTCGGCCTCCGGCCTCGTTCTTCCACTTAAAATAATGGTATCGCCTTGGGTTCAATTCGTCGTAAAGAGAGTACCGGTTCCCGAAATCATACCTTTATTCTCTAAAGTTATCACAAAATAACCCATATTTTACTCAATTTCACCCATAATGAATTCTTAGTTATCTATGCAAACTCAGAGGCAAGACTAAAACTTTGTTGTAAGCAGGTGTAAGACATTGTAAAACTTGCAAAACAAATGTCCTTATAAGTATGGTACCCAACTGAAATGACTGATGATAGGAAGAATACAGTATACACACTGGTATTATAAGACCAAGGGAAGCTGAGACTACTGCTCTAAGAGATGATTTAAGAATCTATATGATCCAAGTTCTGTAGCTATTGGACTTTTACTATCAAATGAAGCCAATTTGATATTTTCAGCCTGATTTATAACTTGATCTCATATGACCTTTGACCTTGGTATGTGACCTTTGACCTCATTATCATATCAAGGTTCCCACCGGGCATCTATGATCCAAGTTCTGTAGCTATTGGCTTTTACTACTTGAATGAAGCTATTTGAAGTTTTCAGCCCATTTTTTACTTGACCTTATATGACCTTTGACCTTGGGATATGAACCTTGACCTCATTATCATATCAAGGTTCCCAAGGGGAATCTTTGATCCAAGTTATGTAGCTATTGGACTTTTACTTCTTGAATGAAGCAAATTTGATGTTTTCAGCCTATTTCATAACTTGAGGGGTGCACCACTATTAGTTCAGGCAAATACTGTGGGATACTAAGTACTGCTTTTTGAAACAATGTGCCAACATGTTTTAGGTGATATCTTGTCGAATATTTGGACTTAAGTAAAATTGGTGTCAAATGAAAGCTGTGAGTTTCTGCATTGATATAATATAGGAAAAGCAGCAAATTTGGTTATTTTTACAAACCAAAAACGTAGGGAACTACATGCCTTTCGGAGAGGACTTGTCGGGGTTTTCAATTGAGGGAATTCGCATGTGTTGGCGGCATGGGCTGTAGCTAAAAATTTAACCTTGAACTTTTTGATGGGTGAAATAAATCGAAAGAACACGAAAAGCTTAATTTTGACACTAAAAACTTTTAGGCGCGTTTGAAAAAACAAAGGGCTAAACAAAAGAAAACATTTAGTGTATAGCCCCATGACCTTTGGTAAGTGACCCTTGACCTCATTATCATATGAAGGTTCCCAAGGGGCATCTATCATCCAAGCTCTGTAGCTATTGGACTTTTACTTCTCGAATGAGGCCAATTTGATATTTTCAGCCAATTTGATATATTCAGCCCATCTTATAACTTGACCTCATATGACCTTTGAGACCTTGAGATGTGACCTTTGACTTTGAGATGTGACCTTTGACCTCATTATCATATGGAGGTTCCCAAGGAGCATCTATGACCCAATGTCTGTAGCAATTGGATTTTTAGTTCTCAAATGAGAAACTTTCACTGAAACTTTAACCTTTGAAACATGGCCACACAGCCACACTGTCAGAATTGAGGACCGGTAGGTGCCTCCTGCAAATCTTTGCAGGCAACACAAAAATGACTTGCTCCGCCATTTCTTTTTACTGGGGAAGTTCACCCAACAAAAATAGCCAAAACATACCAAATCACGTCAATAGAAAACACCCATTTCTGCATCAATATGCACGCAGTAAAGAAACCGGAAATTGGCCTAGGTCACTGAGGCAACGGCGTGACTTACAATTCAGATCAACAACACGAGTTGATGCATGTAGCAGCAAAATGACTACAAATATATTTTACACTGTGCTTGCTTTGTTCTTCTATAGCGTAACGCTCGGCGCTGAAGTCTAAGCGTCGTGAAATATCGTGAATTGAAGCCATACTTTGGAAATGGAGAAACTAAAACTGCAAAATTCTACTCCATAATAACCTATGTTGATCCAATTTGACCCTACATGACCTTTGACCTCAACCTCCTTAAGGTCACCCTTGCCCTTGGCCCTACCACCCACTGATCATTGTTAACAAATGGTTTGAATTGCAGCCATACTTTGGATCCGGGAAAAATTTAACCAAATTTCATAACTTTAACCAAAATAACATTTTGACCAAATTTGACCTTCTATGTGACCTACGCATATATTGCAGCTGCAAAGAGAAACCTTTAGATGTGATGCATCACATTTGACCTTTCACACCTACCAGTTCTAATAGGTTGCCCTGTCTGTTCTGAGATGTAGCAAGCTGCCTTCATCCAAAGAGGATCAGTAATCGGTGAATAGGGCAGGGGCCAGGCACTTGTAGAATTGAGCCTGTCCCAGAGATCATTACGCATTGCAAGAAATTCCACTAAGGCTTTTGTCTCCGATGGAAACCATTTCGCCCCTCGTCGCTTTTTGGTTGGTGGCAGATTTCTTTGGGAACCGGCTCTTTTTCTTGTCTTGGTGTCCTCCTCCTTCAATCAAATACCAAGCACAAATAACCGAAATAAGGCACTAAACAATGTCAGGATATATTTTGAGGAAGGGACTTCAAAAAAGTTGACTTTGGGGTAAAGACATGCGCATTAGCAATTTTTTTCCCATTAGGCGACGATAAAAGAAAACCCTGTTTTACGGGCGAGCGGACCTTTCGAGTAGGGTCGGTCGGTCGGGCAATTTTTTCTTTTTAAATTTTTTTTCTTTTCTGGAGCTCAAAATTGGCCTAAAATAGCCCCAAAATCTAAAAAATCAAGAGGAAAAAATGAATTTTTACAAACAAATTTTCTTAAAAAAATTGCCAAAATCGATAAATTTGGGCTAAAACAGGCTGATTTTACATGATTTTTGAAAAAACTAAAATTCTGCAAAACTGAAAAATCAGGGTCGGTCGGGCCCGTAAAACAGGGGTTTTTTATTTTCGTCGCCTTACAGGCTGACTCAGAGATTTTGAAAAGTGTAAATGCATTCTTTTTGTATTAATTAAACATAGTCAACTAGAACTAAAGATAGTCACCTAAAATGCTCAATTCCAAAGTTTGAGATGAAATAGATTTTTCATTTTCACATTGTAAACATTTGTGTAGTATGACAGTACCACAGGATAACAAAAATTCTGGATCAGGAATTTCATTACAAAGTTGTGATTTTCTATAATAAAGGACATAGATGGAGCTTAGCTCTTACAAAAAACATGATTTGTTAGAAAATTGGGGGCGCCATTCTAGGAAAATCTCTTAGGTAGCCTTTAATCTTTTATTATGCCCCCCACATAAAAAATCAGCAGTTCAGTGGACTTTTTCCCCTCTTGTGGAGTTTGTGTGTGCAGCCCCACCCCGCAAAATATGGGGCTATAGTCATTTCGTGATCCACAGCTTGTCCCCCCCGACTTACCTCCAAAACAGTGAAGATTTTCATCATCTGACCCGTGTGAACATTAGTAATCCATTGTGTTGCCCAATCTTAGTGCAAATTCAGTTGTATCTGCTAAGTAAAGAAAGAAATTCGCAAAATTTTGTATTTTTCTGTCCGTAAAACGGACATAAATTATATGCAAACAGTGGCTATGGACTGTGGGAAAGGAGCAATGTGCTCATAACACAAACCGACAAAAGTCGTGATCAGCTAAAAAATTGTGAATAAGTTTTCTCAAGAGATATGTCAAGCGATATCATAATGTTGTGAATTGGTATTTATGTGTGGTGATTTTAACGGGCATGCGGGGAAAAGGTTGAAGGTTTCAAAGGTGTTCATGGAGGAAATGGTTTGAGAGAGAGGAAATCTGGAAGGAAGAATTTGCTTGAGTTTTGTGATGAGAAAGAGATGTGCGTTGCAAAATACTGCATGGTACAGAAAGAGGACGAAAGGAAAGTGACATATAGCTCAGGAGTGGGGAATGCGACAGAGATTGATTTTGTGCTAGTGGGTAAGAGGCAGAGGAAAAATATATATGAAGAAGTAAGGTAATTTCCTGGAGAATTGAAACACAGTTTGGTGGTTGCAGATGTGTATAAGAGGAATAAGGAAAGCGGAATTTTGAAAAAAAGGCTGGTGAGGAAGGTTTAGTGCATGAGGGAGGAAAAGTATGAAGCTTGAAAGAAGAAGAGACAAGAAAGATATTTGAGATGAGGTAGGGAGCTGGTGGGAGTTGTGGGGACTGATGTGTCAGACTGTGGGGTGTTTTAAAGGGGTATTACAGAGGTGATGAAGTGTGTGGGCAAACAAAAGGTGGGAGAGACAGGAGAGATACAGGGCGGTGGAATGATGAGGTGAGGGAAGCGACAGGAATAGCGGGAGGAAAGAAGGATATGCATTAAGGATATGAGAAAAAAAAAAAAAATGGTACAGCAGAGGAATAAGGTAAAGCTATAAGAGGCTAGAGAAGCGGAGCAAAGAAAGTGGTTGCGAAAGCTGATGAAGGCAGGAGCCAAGAGAAGGAGCGGAGTGAGTTGAGAGAGAATCCATACAATTGGTATATAAGATGAGTGAAGGCAATGAAAAAGGATGGGAAAGAAGATGTTGAAGGGGGAAGATTGTATGAGAGGAAGTGATGCCAAGTTGATTCAGTGAGAAAGATTAGAGGTAGAGTTCTGAAAGAGCATATGGAGAGAATCAGAATGAGGAGAAGAGAGTGCGGATCAGAAGGTAGGGGCTGATGTGGTGGAAGGGCCGTTAAGAGGGTCCGCCGGGATGAAGAGTGGTGGAGGCAATAAGAGAAATGAAAAAAAGGAGGAAAGGCGGTTTGGGACCCTCAGAGGTGGGGAGTGCTGGAGATGATTAGTGCGAGTGGAGATATAGGGATTGGTGTGATGGTGGGGTTTTGTCAGAGAGTGTTGGATGGGGGAGGAAGGGATGGGTGGAGTGGCAGTGAGTGTGGTAATTCCAATTTAAGGGAAAGGGATGCAATGAGCTGTGGCACATAGAGGGGTGTGAAGTTGAGTTGTTAGAGAACATGCAATGAAGGGATTGTGGAGAGGGTTTGGAGAATAGGATTCGAAGATAGTGAGAAGTGGATGAGATTTGCAATTGAGTTTATGCCCAGGGAAGGGAACGATAGATGCAGTTGTTTATTTTAAGGAGGTGGCAAGAGGAATACCAGTCTTAAAAGGGAAGAAGATGTATATGTGTTTTGTAGACTTGGAGAGGCTTTTGATAGGGTACCTAGGACAGTGATGGAGAAGGTGGGCGATTTGAGGAGAGAGACATACCAGAAGTAGTGGTTAGAGCAGTCATGAGTTTGTATGAAGGAGCCAAAACGAGAGGTAGTGAGTTAGATGAGGGTCGATTGTCAGAGGAGTTTGAGGGTCAAGTGGGTGTGCATCAAGGTTCTGTACTTTCGACATTGATTTTTGCAGTTGTGATTGATGTGGTTACGGAGTGCAAAAGAAGGTTTGCTGAGTGAGATGTTGGATGCGGATGACTTGTTTTAATGAGTGAGACATGGGAGGGACTGAGGGAGAAGTTTTGGAATGGAAGAAGGCTTTTTGAGAGTAAGGGTCGTGAAGGTAAACCTTTGGAAAGACAAAACCGTGCTGGTGAGTGGGGCGGAGAGAGAGGGAGGAAGAGGAGGTGGGTAGTGAGTAAGGTAGACCATGTGAGGTATGTGGGAAGAGAGTAAAAGCAAATTCAGTGTGGTGTGAGAAATGTTGGGAAAGGATCCATGGGAGATAGATGCACAAAGATGAAGAGAGTTTGTTACCCAAGTTGGCAAGAGATTTTGTGTGGAGAAGATGTAGAAGGGAGCTGGAGGGATGGTGGAACCGGAGGAAAAGTGGTGTGATGGGTGGATGATTCAGTGAAGGAGTTCACATACTTGGGGATAAGGTTAGTGGGGTGGTGGACGTGAGGTGGCTGTGACAGCTCGAGTGAAATATGGGTGGGTGAAGTTTGGTGAAGTTAGGGAATTGGGGAGTTGTTCGCAGGGGACAAGATATCCCTTTGAAGATGAAAGGAATGGTTGTATAAAATAAGAGCTGTGGTGAGATCAGTGATGCTGTATGGGAGTGGACGTGGTGTCTGAGCGAAAATGAGAGGGGAATTTTGAGGAGGACAGGAGAGGAGAGAATGATGAGCGCATGTGTGGTGTGAAGGTGATGGACAGGATGAAGGACTGCGGACTTCTTGATGCAGATGTGGGGTTGGAAGGGGAGGTGGCCGGTTGGCGAAGGCGAATAGTTGTACGTTGGTATGGGCATGTGTGAGGAAGGAGGACGAGAATGTGTTAAGAAGGGATTTTTGGTTTGAGGTGAGCGGTTTGAGGAGGAGGGGACGTTCCAAACGAAGAAAGAAGACAGGGGAAGAAAAAGGGAGGAAAGGACGAGTAGGAGGGTTGGGTTGAGGATGGAGAAGGATGCATTGAATCGGTGAAATGGAAGGAAGGAGTCAGGGCGGGTTGCTGCAAAGGTGAGGGTGATGCCTTCTTTTCACCAGGGTGGGCGGGGGACAGGGATGAATGGTTTGGGGGGTGGCCCCAGGGAAAAGGGTGGTTTTTTGGTTATTATTTTTTTTTTTTTTCTGTTGTGTTATTTTCCACTTCCCTTGTGTTATTCTTTTCATTTAATTTTATCCCTTTTTGTTTCCACTTTTTCCACCGGCCACCCCCGTTGACGGGGAAAAAACGGATTTAAAAACTTTGGTTTAGTAGTAGTAGTAGTATCTAGTGAACATAGGAATATAAAAAGAAGGTCTGGCTGTGGTCTCAACAAAAATGCCCTTTATGAAAGCTTATTAAAACTGCCCCAGGGTCCCGGGGGGTCTCACTTTGGGTTTGGGTAGGGATGTGCGGCTGGGTGTTTGAACCACTACCCCAAAAATGACAGATTTGCTACCCATCCTTTTACCTGCTTTGACCATATGGGATGTGCTGCAAATATGGGTCTCATTTTGAGTCTTCTGGTATAAGAATGACCCTATTTTCATGCCAATTTTGGTATAGTAAATTAGTAATGAATCACTTTTTCCAAATTTTCTACAACTTTGTAGAAAATAAGTCCAATTTCCTCAATCCAAATTTGCTTAAAAATTTAAATTTTGAGGAAAAAAAATCCATAAGGCGACGAAAATAAAAAAAACCCTGTTTTACGGGCCCGACCGACCCTGATTTTTCAGTTTTGCAGAATTTTTTTTTTTTAGTTTTTCAAAAAATCATGTAAAATCAGCCTGTTTTTAGCCCAAATTTATGGCAACGTTGTTTAATAAGATCTTGCAATCAGGTGCTCCTCCATCCCTTTGGACCTTGAGCTCTGTTAAACTTATCCACAAAGATCCCGCCATCCCTACAGACGAACCAAGTAATTTTCGTATGATTGCCTTGACTAGTGCCATCGGCAAACTTTACCATCTGGTCTTAGCAGATAGGTTTGACCGTTTTATTAAGGATAATAAGCTTCTCGACATTGAATTGCAAAAGGCCTTCCTAAAAGGCATTAATGGTACATTGGACCATACTTTCATCGTTTCTGAATTAATGCGTCATGCTCGTCTCAATCACAAAACCATTCATCTTACATGGTTCGATCTTAAGGATGCGTTTGGATCAGTTCCCCATAACTTAATTTATAACAGTCTTGAACGTAATAAGTTTCCTTGTGAAATAATTACTTATATATCAAATCTGTATGGGTCCTTGAAGGGCCAAGTTGTCACTTCTGAATGGTCGTCAGAGTTCTTTCAATTCCAACGTGGTGTTTTTCAAGGCGACCCTTTGTCGCCGCTTATTTTCCTCTTGATATTTAATCCTATAATTGATTATATAAAGTCGGAGGAAAAACATGGCTACTGTTTAAATAACTCTATATCCGTCATATTGTTAATCCATTCGATGACGATTTTAATCTTGCCACTCGTAGAAAGGAAACCCATAAGAGGATGCTTCGTAATATTGATGATATTGTTTCTAAACTTGGTTTAACCTTAAAGCCATCCAAATGCAAATCCCTTTCCATTGTCAATGGTAGCTTCCAATCTATTCC
>JAMKCH010009791.1:0-76999 GCA_023653785.1 Ophioderma brevispina | reverse complement strand
CCTCGGTTAAGTATGTGCAAAAAGTCACTTAAGTCAACTTGCAAAAACTCCCACAAAATGTCGTCTTATTTGTCCCTTCCCATACCTTTTACATGGATATTTCCCCTTGACTCGCCCTTTCCTTTTTAAAGGAATTTTTATTATGGTACTGTTTCCTACAAATTTGTCAGGATAATTTTTAGTTAACTTCCATTATCCAGATCAAATTCTTGTGCTGAAAATTGTAAAATTATTATCATGCTGGAAAATTAATAAAGCGTACATCATGCTGGAAAATTAATAAAGCGTACAATAGTGATTGTTTGTGGTTTCATTTTATTTTTTAAGTTCCCTAAAATTAACATTTATAAATTGTTAAATTCATAATGTTTCCGGCATGGAAATGGTGTATGATTTATGGCATATTCCATACATAAGACATCGTTGAATTTATGTTTTGAAATTGTCAAATATGGAAAGGTAATTTCATTTCAGCAAAATTGCAAAAAAAAACAAGATACTTTCTTTTTCAAATCGGGGAAAGTGGAGACATCTGATCACACTGTGTCAACTACCTGGAAATCAATGAAAAACTGAAGATTTGGTGGTAGGGGAATAATGCGCATGAAATTATTCCTGCATGGAATTGACTAAAAGCTTATTCTAGTGGGGAGATTTCACTAAAAAGGGTTTAAATGACCCATTGGTCTACATGTCTAGTTATCTCTCTCCAAACATTACTGCCACTTCAAATTTTTCAATTTCAATTTTCCTGTCTTTCTCTCTACTTTAAGACTTGTAAAATCCCATAGTACATGCACACATTGAACAACAAATGTCTCTATCCATATGACTGAACAGTTGGAATTAATATTGTACACTAATGCCAATGGATAGTTAATATTAGATGTCTTCTTTGTTAAATTATTAAATTGAAGTCATTAAAAATATCCAAACATCCAATTTTTGAAGGTACTAAATTTTAGAATTTATTATTGCTACTCTGATTTTTATCAATAATGATATCAATTAAATCATTAAATATACTTATCTCTTGTGTCAAATAATTTATTAAAAAAGATTTCAAAAATAATGCTTTCATCAGATGGTCCACACCAAAACATTAAAGGTGCAACAAGTGATTTGGAGGCATGTAATGTGTCATATGTAGTGATTTCATATTGATTAGACACTCAAATGATATCTTACCTTGAGTTTGGCAACAGAAATGTCTCAAAAGTAAAAACAAAGGACAATTTTTATTTGCTTATATTTCAATATAAAACATAGGCTCAATTTTGTTTTTGCTCCAATACAAAATTAAAAATTTTACAATTTTTGTAGCAAAGAAATATTTCTCAGCATAATCCTTTCAGTTGGGATATTATTGATGGAAAGCATTGCATCAGTGTAAAAATCAGGGCTTTTGATTTTTTTTCTTTTTTGAGATACCTGTCATGTGAATCTCATGTTGCACCTTTAAGAGCATGGCAGTCCTCTAAAATTACTAATGAATTTCTATATCATTGCTACTCTAGTTTCTTTAACCCTGAAGCGGCTCACACCTTTTTCAGGATCTCTTATTGGCTCATTACCTGCTATAACCTCAGAGAGTAAACAATCAAAGAGCCTTCGATATCTATAAATATGTTCAGTTTTTCTTACCGTGTATGATTGGCTTAATACATCTATAACTAATAGGCCATGTACGTTGCGATTTAACAATTCTTTTGGCTACAGCGCTGGGGATAACTTACTACCTTCAATTAAAATCTTTACAATATTATGTTAACCAGGGAAAACAAGCTGTATCCCCAAATGAAAAGAGTGCACATATTAGAAAACTGAATAAAATGTCAACTCAAATATTCTTCCAGAATGTATGTGACCAATATGTACACGTAAACTCAATCGAACAATAGAGCTAATGATATTTAACAATCAAACTAAAAGCATTCAGATATTTTTTCTCCCAAGGTTTGCAGGTCCCATTGTTACTGCCCCACCCTCACTGTTGAAAGGATTTCAACCTATATCAGGTGTTATGACTTCCCCTTATTGAGCTCTAGTATATGGTTCAGAACTTAAAGGGGAAAGCATTACTCACTCGCTCATGATTTTTAAAAATGTAGGTCGATGAATAACATTGTCTTTTTCTTGGTTTAAATTGAATAGAAATATGGTTGTTTCATGGTTTTAAGGACAATAACGTGGTATTTAGGTTATGCCACCAAGTAGGTCAGCCCTGCCATGGGCTTTTCTTTCATGAATTTTTGTCCCTTTAATTGTCTTTTCGAAAAAAAAAATTATTAATCATATGGTCAAAGTTAAATGAAACACACACACAAAGTAGAATTCAAGTTTCGTTCTTTTATCGCGATTTACGAGGAAAGAACTCGCCCAGCCAATGCGCTTCGAAATATGTTCAAATGCATGCCACAATAACAAATACCAGATGTAAAAGAATGTGACAGTGTGTTGGTTTTACGGCCGATTATTGAGTTCATTAGCACATGTTCGGTTGAGCATGTTGAGGTTATGTCTTTACCATGGGTACATTGATTTCTAGAAATAATTGAGTTGACATTTATTCTTTTTCTAATAATTGTGACACCCCTTTAATGGGGGGACAAGTTTTTCATGGTTAAATAATATTGTTTTTCTTTTAGTGAGGGAAATAAGTAATCCCCAGGTATGGAGCACGAAAGTTAATTCAAGAAGTGTTTCGGGGTAGGTGGTTATAGTCGTATACGGCTACCTAACCCCCAGGGTTCGGTAAGCCGTATACCGGGGTATGAAAAATAGCCCGGGAGTGTTTCGGTAGCCGTTACGCACCATCTTAAGGACATCGTAATAATACACAATGTTTCAAGAGGGCGCAAGCGGTGCACGAGGTGTTGTTTTGGTCTGGAGCAATTCGCACTTCACAATATGCAAGTTTCCTCTTTACGAAAAAAAAACAAAAAAACAATGTGCATTGTTATGAAATTGCTCTTTTAAAAAAAAAAAATGAAATGTTTGAAAAACATTTTGGTACTCTTTAGTTTCAAAGTATTTTAGTTTTGACTTGCAGTATTTTAGAATAACAAAGTATTGCTTGAAAGTAGGACATTGGTCGCTCAAACCACGACTGTACGGAGTTGTTACTGCTATATGCGTTCTAATTTTCATATCAATCAGTGTCAAGCAGTGGTTTTGTCAATAGAGTGAATCGATGGGAGCTTGGATAAGTGCATGCAGTAACGATCATCAGAAGTTATTTATCTGAAAATATTGTTAATGAATATTTTCATCGTATTTTTGAAGCCAGTTTGGGAATTTGGGAAAACATCTCGTTAAATGTGGATTATTCCTGCGGGTTAAAAACTGCAAATTGGGCAGATTCAAAGAAGAGAAGACATAGAAGTCTGTTAAGCTCGGACAAAAAAAAAAGACACTACAGAATATAGTTAAGAGTGGATTTAACACACCAGTTATGTGTAGGTGGTTTCGTTCAAGTCAATCGGTATATCCCAGTTCCGCTTCATTTAAGCCATAATTTTCGCAAATACAACAATCCGTTTTTCTTGTTCTGTACTTTTTGTGCTTTTCAAGTGTAGAGTCGATCAAAAATATTTTCCAAAGCTGCATCTTGGTAAGTGGTTGTGAGGGGTTCGGCTTTTGTGGGAAGGTCATATGAGTGACAGTATTCCATATGTCTTCATAGGCTAAAAAATATCGTGAAAAGTTAAAAAACATTTCGGCCTTCATAAAAGAATTCCTTACATAGGCCAAAAATGTCTTTTGTAACGACGCAGTTTAGTATATAGTCGATCTGTCTCGGGTCTGATCGAAAGTAGGTCGTGGCAAGACCGTTTAAAAATGTTTGTATTTTATAAAGGATTTTTAAAACTTCATTTTGGTGTTCAAAAATGTACGTGAAACTGTTTGAAGACGCTTATTTTCGAGTAATTTAGGGTAAAGCGGGGTAATTGGACCCCTTAAGCAAGACCGTAATTTACAGAATTGATTTTGTTATTTAAATGCTTTTCATTTGTCATTTGAATGAAAGTTTGGTTCATTGGTAGGTTTACAAGACCAAAAGATATTCAATCATCTCTAAACCACAATAAAAGATATAGGATTGCAAACCTTTTTTTTGCCAAAGGGTCCATATGGCCCCATGCGTCGGCAATATGGACCACCCTGGTATTTGCACAATAAGGCGGGGTAATAGGACTCATATGGTCCATATTGCCCCGTCCCATAATGTTCTACATGGGATATAGGGTGTCCATATTACCCCCGATCACACATACACCAATTATTCAGCCGTTTTTTAATTAGTGTGTAGCTAGGAAATCTATTCATGTACTGATACATGGGGAATGGCAGTTACCTTATGTGCCATGGTAACACCTCCAGAACGAGAGGGCTACGATAAAAATGGGGGATGTTTTAAAGCATCACGGACTAAAGAAGAAACGTGTTGAAAATTTTAATTTAAAGAATGTCTTATAACTTTAAGGGCACTACCTCCGTTAATAATGAATTTCATGTGGTCAAATGATGTTCTTTCAAGTAGCAACAAGAGGAAGAACACTCCTACCATCCCCAGTTAAAGTTACAAGGGGGTCATTAATTGCCCGGGGGTCAATGATTACCCAGCTTACCCTCATTGTGAAAATTGAAAGAAAACAAATTCTGGACTTGTGAAAATTAAAGTTAAGGGTCGGTCGGAAGGACGAAGAGACAGCATTTTTTATTATGATCTTTTTTTATCTTTATTATATATTTGTTAATCATTATTTTTTTATTGTAACTTTTTAATTTATTATATTTTGTTTCCTTCTGTATTCCTTAATCTACTTTATTTATTTTTTTTATCTGAGACGAATATTCGAATATTACGTTATATCGTTCCGGTTTTATTAATAGCGTTTGCTCTTATAGCACGATTTATGCATAAGGTGGATTACCCCTTCAGAGGGCTTAAAATATAAACACACATGAAACTGAGGAAGAAATTACCTTTATGTTTTTTGTTTGACGACAATCGGAAAGCTTCCGTTCAAAGTTATGATAGAAAATGTAAAACTCTCAAACGAAATTTCTTTATATTATTTAATTGTTTCCACTCTAAAAAAAAGATATATCCCAAAAAGTAAATAAGGAGATGGGATAAAAAGCAAATTAAAACGACTACTATTGGACTATGATTGTACTAGAATAATTCGCACTTGCTTACCAGGAGGAATCTTTGGTTGCACAGAGCGGGAAGTCCAACAACTCGTGCGATCCCCTAATTCCTAAATGTTATATTTCAAGTTTAAAACATAGGCTGAATTTCGTATTTGATCCATACAAAATTAGAAATTGCACATTTTGGTACCAAAGAAACATTTCTCAGCTCATCTCTAGGAGGGGGATAATTGGTTTATGAAAGCTTTACATCAGGGCAAAATAAGTACTTTCTGATTTTTAGA
This sequence comes from Ophioderma brevispina, assembly GCA_023653785.1. Lineage (NCBI taxonomy): Eukaryota > Metazoa > Echinodermata > Ophiuroidea > Amphilepidida > Ophiodermatidae > Ophioderma > Ophioderma brevispina. The sequence continues at coordinate 71,555 of JAMKCH010009791.1, read as the reverse complement.
GACACTGATAGTGACATCTATTGTTGCAACTCACGGCGTACATTGAAGTGTGGCATGGATCGTTCGTTACGCATGATGTGTCCGGCTATATAACCAATCCACTGTGGACACGCTCAGTAGCCGTATACGGCGACATACACAAAGGCCGTTTTGGTTATATAGGCCGTATACGGCTCCGGAACCCCGGGGTTAGGTAGCCGTATACGGCTCGGGAAAACACTCCCCTTAATTAAAAGGCCAAACATTGTATCATGTACCATGGCCTATAAGGTTAACCAATAAAATTGTCCCAATAGAACTCAGACGGTTAAAAGGATTAATCAAAGGTGCACTCAAAACCACCCTATGATACGCATTAATGTCTGCAGTGATGCAGAACACCGTTCTGGTCAAAATTAAGCATTATTACAATATACCGTTAGGCCTACTTGTATAGTGTGCTTATCACATTAACAGAATAAAGCACATTAATACGAGATGGTGTACAAGCGGTCGATAATGTAATTATGCCAATAATTACAGGATATGCTACACAATGTAGTGTGAATCTTGCATCATCACTGAAATTGTGCTAAAGTGAACGACCTGGGGGCTTTTTTCTGAACATCAGTATATTATGGATTTTCCAATAACTATCACTCTGAGATTAGACAACTGATTGCGGTCAGATAGCCAGGACTTCACTGTGATTGTAGGTCTATGGTGTACTGTATTGCGGTGTGAATCGCATGTCGTCATTGACTTTGCACTCCGGCTGTGGGATAAAGATTACATTACACATGGTGAATGTCTGCGAGCAGGTTGCGAATCACAAAGTGACAATTCATAACAGTAACGACAGCACCGAGAATGACAACGAATACGACACACATGGCTCTTGCATTCTGAAAGGGCATTCTTTGATCAATTGTGTCTTGGTGAAATATATACTGTATTCTTGTCACGCTTTGCATTCTAAGGTAGGTCAAGTAGCTCAAGCGACCAGCCAAGACTTATTTAAAATTGGTAAGGTTGTAGCTTTCTGGTAAAAAAAGGTTAAAGGGATTACCAGCGATAATGCGAGAGGATCGAAAAAATGTGGAAATGCATGTTTTAACTTCTAAATCAAGGATAAGTGTGTACAATTCCATATAACTGCTTTAATGTTGACACAAAAAACCAAATAGTGAAAAAAATGAAGTATTTGAGGATATTTGTCATACCGTCTCCCGCAAATAGACATACAGCGACGGCATCTCAAAATTTGCACTAAATAGCTGTTTGCGGTTTACACCAGTACAAAATAACCAAAGATCAATAATGTTTGTGTTTGAGGTCAAACTGTATTGCTATTGGTGCACAATATCACACTGAAAATCTGTGATATACAGCGGGAAAGGCTTTTTTGATCTCCAGTCGGAATTTTGATACGCACGTATAGAAATTACAGATCCTATAAAAGTACTGCCTTGTCTTTAATACATGGATTTCAAGCCAACCACTTGCAGGTTATGTTCGCATATCCATGCCAGTAACAAAAATATAAAAATATGAATTTTGATGATTTTTTCGATGTTTTGGATTAGCAAATCGCTGCTAATCCCTTTAACTATACAAATTAATTCCTCAGAGCATGGAAATCTCATTAAAAATACTTCATATTGTCAAGACACAGAATATTTCCATAACAAACAGAAGCCGCCACGTTGAACCTTTAGTGAATACCTTTAATATTTAAATTTTTTTCTACAATGAATTCAAATGACCCTAAATGACCTTTGACCTCAAAATTCCATAATATCCTTAATGACCCAAGACAAAGGGTCAAAATCCTTCAAGGCATTTGCAACAAAGTAGCATGTTGAAAATGTTGACACACCAGCCTGACAACACAGAGATCAATCAACATATCAGCACAATAGCATTGCAAAGTGCATCTGTTGAGCTTAAAATCAATCATGATTTCTTTTTTAGTTCATTACAGGATGAAACATAGCAAATTATGATGGACAACATTTGGTTGCAATTACAACGCAAAAGATGACATTGCAAAATCATGGCAGACATACTTTAGTAGCATAGTTCATTTGCTACAACACCCTTCACTTTTTGAACCACTACCTATACATTAACAAACAGCAAAGGAAAATGGTCATGCTCCATTTTCTTCTGAACCCATAATAACCATGTATCAAGGACAATTTTGCAAACATTACTGCCTATGTTTATCTGAACCAAACAGAAGTCTACAGTTAAGCCATATCTCAAGCTTGCCAAGTTTTAACACTTGACACATACAAGACTGAATATTGTGAAACCAAGAGGATTTTGAGCATGGCTCTAAAGTACCAAAAAGTAACACTCGGGCAACACATACATTAACAGTATATCTTTACCGTTTCCCATGCCGGCATCTAAATCAGCCAACTTTCAAGCAATGCAGACATTGATACCTGCAACATTCACACTGTGCATCCTGATGGAATGTTCCCAAAACAAAGGAGTATATAGTTTACAAACTTAGATATTGCACTGCAGTACCTGCTCACAATAAGAAGTCCATATGCGATGCATGTACTTGTATGCGAAACATGTTTAAAAAGTTTCTTATGTTCACTGAGATCATTCCATATGGTAAAGCTTACGTTTTATGGATGTTTCATCTACCACTGATAGTCTTTATTAACAATGATGGCCTATTCCGACACAAGTAGAAGGTGCTTAGCGATGAAATATAGTGCCAGTTTTGGTTGTTCTTTGGCAAGTTTGCGTACGCCAGCAGAGATTATCACATATGTGTGAGAAGATATTACCTTGGTATCTATTAATGTATCCTCCACTCTTTCCTCATTGCCTTAACCTCCTTGAATTCTATTGCTCTATCAATCCATCAAAAGAATTCTACATTCCCAAGTACAAGTGAACCTTGCGCTGGCATTGAAACCATTCCTAGAGCTATCATTGTCATGTTGAATTTCATATTTTGGTCATAAGATTGTACTCCAAACAGGTCATTAAATTAAATTTTAAAATCCAGAAAGCTAGAAAATTACAAAGAGCTTGATGAAAAATCAACATTAGGCCTTAAAAATATTGTTTGCCACAATGGAGAAAATATAGGGTCGGGGTTGGTCGGATTTTTTTTAAGGTGACTTCCACTATGGTTTCCTCTAAAATGAAATACAACTGCTATTATTTAAAGGCTTTTTTTCAGTTTGACATAGCAAAAATCTTTTATTATACTTTTTGTAGATGTTTGTGTGTTTCCGCTCGGAAGATTTTTGTCATTTTATGCAAATTTGCATTAAAAAAAAATACATCGGTCCTCGGACCGCTGTGTCGCCTGCCGTCGCGTTAGTGAATGATAGGCCTAACATCGCCTTTGACCTTGATATGACAACCTTGGACCCATTAACAAATGAGGGTGTGCAGGGTAAACTCCATAAACCAAGTTTGGTTCAATTGAAACTTAAAACTTTTCAAAAGAGGTCAATTTTACATTTTCAACCTATCTTAAAACACAATTTGACCTCACATAACCTTTGACCTTGGTATGTGACCTTTGACCTCATGAACAAATGAGGGCTTGCAGGTTGCACTATGACTCAATTTGGTTCGACCAATTGAACTTCAACTTTTCAACATGAGGTCATTTGAATTTTCAGCTATTTTACCAAACCTTGACCTCACATTACCTGTGACCTTTGACTCAGCAAAAAATGGGGGATGACCATGTTGCACCTGTGTCCAAGTTGGTTTAAATCCATTCAAGTATGAGGATATTACAGGCAATGTTAACCTTTTCACAACAGACAAAACAGACATAAACAACAAAGACAACAAACAAACACGACCGGGGACAAGTGATCCTATGGTCTTCCTGCATTTGGGGCAGGCGACACAAAAATGGGTCGGAGGTTTTTTATACGATCCGGTAGGGTTCAGCAAACATTTTTTTTCGCCTTACCCTGCTCTAAAATTACGCATGCGAGTTTGTTAAATATATATCTTACTCAGTTTCTGATCTCAAATATAGATATAGGAAAAAACAATTGATTTAATGAGGTGATAACAACCTTATTATATCACAAATTCTATTTTTATAACATTTCAATCATAAATCGTAGTCAAAATGACCTTTGTTAATTTCAATACATTGAAGAGATATAAATCTTGCTTTTTATGACCAAACGGAGAAAATGTTGATTGATATTATCCTTATTATCAGAGCCATGTTGTCGTGTTTCTGCCCTAGGCAACACAAGTATCTCACTTCCCTATGCTTTTCACATAGGATATAGCGTCAAGGTTCAAGAAATTGGTCAAACCTGATACCAAATCGGCAATTGGGAAATAGGGACGCGCCCATCCAATAGATATTATAACCGGTATTGCGAGTAACAAATAACAATATAAGCTAGACTCCATCTCTCTTTGCACTATGCAGACTACTACTGAAGATTTTTATCATAAAATTGGCAATTTTTATAGATCGTCCAACAATTGTCACTTAAACAGTTTTCTAATTAGTAAATTATGATTACATTCTTCCTAGCATGTGCTTAAAAAGGTTGTATCAGAAAAAGTACCTATTTTACATTTAAAACATGAAAAATGCAAATTTGAGGGCTAAATTTTCCATGGATCATAAAGCCCAGAATCTTTTACTACTTAGCCAATTTAAGTGTGTAAAATAAAACAGTTTTGTTTACACGAGTCACACAGATTAGCAAAAAAAATGTCAAATTTCTCTTGGGCTCTTTTTCATGACTTGATTGCAGCATACTGAGGTTTAGTCATGACATGGCAAATCAATTTCGTGATCATAGGTTTGCACTCGATGGGTTGGGAGGTGAGTCAACGTTTTAATCACAAAATAGGTTCAGTATTATGCCAGATTTGAGCTGATACTACTAGACATCTTTATTTTTATGTTGTTACTGAAGATTGGTAAATAGGCTATTTATCTCCCCTCTCCCCCCCCCCCATCCCCCCCCCCTATAGGCCCAGAGGCCATAATTCTGACAAATATTTATGTAATAACTTGGCGAAAATTCCAGATCAGCTTTGAATTTTTTAACATTTTTCATCAAGCATTACTTTAAAGTGAAATTGGTGACATTTATGCAAGCAAAATCTTTGTGATTAAGATAAAAAATCAGAGAAGAAGAAATTCTCCGAGAAAACAAACATGGAAAAAAATGGAAGACATCTTGTTCTGATCTCTTTGGGACACCAAGAAGTATCAATTTTGACATCATATGGAAAAAATTCATCTTATTTCACAATCCCTTTCTTTCCCCAAGATATACCAAAAACTTTCCATTTTATGGTTAACCATAAATATTAGCGCAGTAGTGAATAGGAATTGCACTAAGCATTTTGCTTCTACCATAAAAACACAGTTTGTTCCCATGATACTTGGAGGTACAGTGGATGTAAGTGCAGGCTCTAATCTCAAGTAGAGAAAATGATAGACAACAAGGCGGTTCTCGACCCAAAGTGTTCGGCCTGGTTTGCGCGATCACTTGCTTTGATGAAGAGTTGCAAATTTAAGAAAGAAAAACAAAGCACGGGAGAACAGTGTTATACAAATTATTTGAGTTTGAAGTAAAATCGGGCATAGTTGTTTAGCCAGCAGAGCATTTTAAAAAGTAACCGGAAATGTGATGAAAACTACACGCGGGGTGGGGACCCACTAGGTCGTCTGCCAGTGCGGTTTGTGAAAGGGTCAAAGGTGACATGAGGTCACAGGTCACACGGGGTCACAAGGTCACATAGGATCACAAAGGTCCACATTGGGGTCACTGGGTCAAATGGGGTCCAAAGGTCGCATAGGGTCAAAGGTCAACATGGGTCACAAAGGTCGCATGGGGTCACAAGGTCGCATGGGTCAACAAGGGTCACATGGGGTCACAGTGGTCACATGGGGTCAAAGGTCGCATAGGGTCACAAGGTCACATTGGGCTCACCAAGGTCACATGAGGTCACCAAAGTCACCCCGCCCCCCCCCCCCGAGCCCCCCCCGCCCCACCATGCCCTTCAACCGACGCCCCCACCTGCCCCTTCTGACACACCCACTCCCTCCCCATCGATACCCCCGACAGCTCCCCGCCCGATTGTGAAGGGGCCAAAGGTGATGTGAGGTCAGCAAGGTCCATGGGTTCAAAAAGGTCACACAAAAGTCCACCAAGGTAACAAGAAGTCAACAAGGTCAAATTGAAGTCACCAACGCGTCATGCATGAGTCAGCACGTAACATGAGGGTCACCCCGCCCGCCGACGCACACCCCCCTCCCCGATGCACCTTCCCGATGGCACCTACCCGTGCAACACCCCGACCCCACCCAGATGCACACCCACCCCGACCCCTCCGACGCACCCCACCCATCCCTGATGCACCCAACCTCGCCACTTACACCCCACTCCCCAACACTGCCCCCTCAAACACCCCACCTGCCCCTTCCCCAACACCCCACCCTTTCCCCTCCATATGATTCCACACACAAGATGTATGGTATAGCAAGGATGTAGCAAGGAATTTTGCATATCCGATGTTACATTTAGCGATACAACAATTGCATATTTAATTAGCTATTGAGAGTAACCTAAGCCGCATGTATCATGAACTTTCAAATGGCAAAGAAGAATGCACACCATAATGGGTTGTCGTGCAGTGAAGGAATTTTGCATATTCCGATGTACCGTTTCAAAAATATGGCGATTATGGATGATTTTTGCCTATTCAATAGCTCATTTGCAGTGTAATTCGCCCGAAATATGCCCAACATCTAATCGGTCGAGAACTCTTTAACCGGTCCTCCACCAGTTACATCATTATACGCCGTACGGACCTCCAGAATAATTGCACAAAAGCCTTGCGGGGAAAGGGTGTCATTTTTGACCGGCCAAAAAAGCTATTAAATATTCATGTAATATGCAATAATGCAGCCAAAAGCTACACATAAATATTTTGGCACCTCACTTTATAACCCTACCACTGTGAAGTAGATTGGGATTAGCGTTTAGCCAGAAGAGATTTCAAATAAGGTTAAACCGAAGGTTGAAACCTATGCAAATAATGTAATTAAAATTCATGAATATGCAAAATAATGCCGCCAAAAGCTAACATATATTGCGGCACCTCACTCTATTATCCTATCACGTTTGAAGTAAATCGGGGATAGCGTTTAGCCTGCAGAGCATTTTAAAAAAGGTTAACCGAGTCATACGGACGGGCGGACATACGGACGGACATACGGACAACGAATTTGGACTAGTATGTGCCTCCATGAATTCGTTTCAGGCGACACAAAAACGACATGCTCCTTTAAATGAGGAAATTTGAAGTAAAAAATCAAGAATGCTATAAAATAAACACCAAAAAGTGTGCTTACAAAAGGTGTGAACCGTTCGTAAACATTACAGAAACTAAAATCATCGACCAGTGTAAAATCAACTACGTTACCCTCCATCCCTTTGGCGGGATGACTTTGCACATTCCACTGGGTTAACCTGCTCCGCTCTGGATGATGTACCCATGGGATCTCGCCACTACTCCAAGCGGATTGCAACACTGGGGCGTCTAGTATAGTAGTAGTATGAGAGGGTACGGAATGTCAACATTCAAAGCCAAATTAGGAGTGACTTTGAATGTTGTTTTATGAGGACTATTGCTATGCCACTGATGAGGTAGGCTTGTGGACTCTTTTCACCTCGCTGCATTTGGAAGTTTAGGCTGGTTTTTTGAGACGGAGGGTGCCACGTTCTCGTTTTCACCGGTGAAACCGGGTGGACGGTAAGGCATTGGGGATAAAAATTTTTGTTGTCAGTACTAGTTTCTGTAGTAGGAAGCTCTAAGGGCTCAATATGTCTACACAAGAGTCCACTTTACCTTGTTGGGTTGTGTTTATAGTGTGTATAATGAGCTCTCGATGAAGGAATTAACCAGTAATTTTCAAATTTTCACGAAAAATCTTTCCTTAAAGTAATTAATTTGCTGTTGTAACAGCTGGAGGAGGATTGGCGGGTGAAGGCTTGTCAAACCTAACTGTGCTTTCTCATAGCATTCTCCAAAAAACCATGGATTTTTGGTGTTTGTGATTTGTAATTTTGTTTTCACTGGGGCTCACGCCACCACTAGTTTTTTTTTTTTTTTTTTTTTTTTTTTTTTTTTTTTTTTTTTTTTTTTTTTTTTTTTTTTTTTTTTTTTTTTCTTTTTTTTTTTTTGTTTTTTTTTGTTTTTTTTTTTTTTTTTTTTTTTTTTTTTTTTTTTTTTTTTTTTTTTTTTTTTTTTTTTTTTTTTTTCTTTTTTTTGTTTTTTTTTTTTTTTTTTTTTTTTTTTTTTTTTTTTTTTTTTTTTTTTGTTTGTTTTTTTTTTTTTTTTTTTTTTTTACTTTTTTTCTTTTTTTTTTTTTTTTTTTTTTTTTTTTTTTTTTTTTTTTCTTTTTTTTTTTTTTTTTTTTTTTTTTTTTTTTTTTTTTTTGTTCGCTTTCGCAACTTCCTCTTTTCACTTTCATTTTCTACTCCATTGTGCTGGTCGATGCTGATAATCTTCCGCATAGTCGATGAGCTTGCGTTTTCTCTTAAGTGTTCTCACCACCACGTTGTTGGTTTATGTGTATATTCATAACTCGCCTCTCTCTCTTAGCCTCTTCTTCTCTTTCCTCACCTTTTACCATTCACACCCCATTGTCAATCTTGTTTCTTCCTTCCTTTGAGGTAGGGAATTGCTTTTGGTCCTCTTTTTCTGACGCGGGCGTGATGGCCAGTCTGTTATTTGGTCCTCGGGTATGCAGTGAGTTGGGCCGCTTCAGCGGCGCTTTCTGACACGGTTTGGAATCTGAGTTCGTCTCTGGCACCATACATATGAGGGGAGGTGGGTCTTGTGGGTCATGTGACTGGGGGACTGCAGCAATTGGAGGTGGTATTGGGGTCAGACAGGGAGGGGCGAGAGTTCTACGGTGCACCTCTGACGAGCAAGGTTTGGCTGTCCCTCTAGCATTGAAAGGAGCTCGAGCTCTAATAGCACCCTGAAACAGCTGATCACAAAAAAAGACCAATTCTATTATATTGATTGATGAATTGACAAAACCGGTCATTTTCACAATGTGACATTTTGATAGTAGTTAGAGTGCATTACAGAAAAACATCCCCAAACAGTGTATATGCCCCACCCCATGTATTGTCAAGTTCAAAACGATACATCGTAATAAACATTATGGGATCATTGGAAGTTGGTGTGTTTTATTTATGTTTTATTGTGGACACCTCGTTTGAGTGTGTCACCAGAGTATTATTTAAAAGTTTTGCAATCTTGACCGAATCCCCCACCCCTGACCGTGAATTTAAAAGTCTGCAGTGTAAAATCTAGGGACAATCATTAGTTTGCAGATGGAAAATCCAGGTGCAATCCTCTTCTTTTTTGCAATGGCTAATTCTCCTTCACTATAGAAGGTGTGAATTGCGCCATGCAGTCTGCATCAGATTATTTCTACCATTCGTTAAAGTTTGGCCCGAAAGGGTCAATATCAGAACCATTCAGAGTGCCATTCTGATTTCATTAGTAGACACAATCATCATGTGCATACAATCAGCATATCAGTGGCCTCATTAAAGATCAACAAATATATATGTTTGTGTGTTAGTGCTTACAAGCACCTTAAAATTATTTAAGTAAAAAGTCAGTTTTCTGGTTACTACACAAGACAAATCCCATCCACCTGCAAACCAAAGATGGCCTATTACTTTGTGTGTATGTCACCGAATAGGTCTCAAGTACATCTACCACTATGAGGTCTCATTTTATAATCCCCCTGCCAGAATACTTTCGTTTTACGCTTGGGAACAATTTACAAGAAAAAAATAAATCACTGTATTTTATGACAACCTCAAGAAAGAAATGACAACTACCAGGGTCACTGCTACATGCGGATCATAAACACATAGGCTAGATAAAATGACATTATCAAACCTTTCACATTATACTCTATACCTTCAAAAATGGAGCCTTGTTAAGTCTAATTTGAGGATCATTGCATCAAGATTTTAAAAATAACGAACATGGTTTCATTCCACGGCCTTCTAAATGATAGTGTGACAACTAGCAAGAGAAGACTAATATTTGTTATTCGTTCGATAGTTGTTTATTTGAGTAATCACTTTTGCGGTCATCTCAGCCTGTCTAGGCAGAGTAATGATGAGAGAATTCATTAAAATATTTGAAGGAGATCACATCATGTGTCATGCCTTTTGAATTAATCTTAGTCTTTTTTGCCATATGGGTATAAAATGAACCGCAAGAGAAGAACTTGTTTTCAGATTCCAATAAGCATGGATCGGTTACTGAACCGTGTCCTTGGAATTCAGCATAATGTAGCTCACATTAAGAATCCTTTTAAACGATCCTAAAATTGAACTTGAATGTGGGCATTATCCGGCAACTGTGACTCATGCGTGTAACAAACGCGCACATGTAATCTGAAGTCTGTTTGCATCAGTGAGTAAAAGTTTGGACAATGGTTGCATCTGTATTGTGATATGAATTTTGGATGTGCACAAACGTCTATTTGTTTGATTATTGGCACATCAAAAATTCTCTTTGGTTTTTTCAGGTTTTCTCCAGTGTATTCTATTTTCATTCTTCTACCTTAAACCCTTTACTAATTGTCTGAATAACTAGTTCAAGATAGTCCTATCCCCCCAAAAAAAAAATAGTGTCCACTCCATGATTCAGATTGAGAAGACGCCGTGTGTACCCCAGTGGCACTTACTTTTTCACACGCGCAACTTTCTGTGGCTGACTCTTCCTCCGTTGTCATGGAACTCGCATAGGAGACCCAGGCCTATTGCCGGCAGGGGCTCCACACCTGGCATCCGGATGTCGTCCATGTCGCTGGGAATAGACAAGGAAAAATATGGATGGCTTGTGTTTCGACCGGATCTGGCTCAGAGCATGCCAAACAGGTCTAGTGTGATGTGGATGGTGGTTAGTGCTGGTGAATCTGCCAAGGGGAACAGGATCAATGTAAGAATGCATGGTAATGTTTAGGTGCGTGTGGGGTACCAGGGTGAAGGTGCGGCCAATGAATCACAAATTTAGCCATCGCCATTGGGTTGTTTAACATGTGTAAAAAGCGAATTTTGATCCAAAAAAACAAATTCTTCTTTTTTTATATGTGTCAAGGATTTTGGTTTTTATTGCCAACCGTTGGAGTTGAGAATCAACTCCACTGGAAGGGGTTATTTCTGAATTTTCGTGTGAATAACGAACGGGGACCAGGTCGTTTTTATTGTGGGTCATGGGTTATGATCTCGACCCACATTAAAGCACCCAATGTTTGTGGTTGTGGTTTGCACTAGTATTGCTGTGTAATTTCTCTTTTGTATAGTGTTTTGGTTGAGTACTATAATGAATGAGACTTGGCCACCACCCTGGGTGGTAAATGCAAAGGATATCTTTTGGCCTAAAATTGAGTAAAACATTTCAGATATTGCTCGTGTACTGTTGTGAAATGATGTGTGAAGCAGAGTGGTTTGTATGAGAGAGACAAATTTTACCAGCAAATTAATTTCCGTTTATAATTCCAAAACCTTTGTTGTGTTAAATTGCACTCTGTGTGTGCTTTATTAATAAACACATGAAAAAATAAAAACTACAGCATTCACCGATAATGCATGTGTAACCGCAGTGTGCGTGATTTGGATATGGGACAAGGGTCACATACACTCATCAAGGTAACTGAGGGGTCACCAACATTTGTGACACTACCCAAGGACAATGGTATACTAAGTGTCATATAAAAATTGAGAAACACATGTGGAAATGACAATATTTGGACCGTCTGCCTCTAGATAATCTTTGACCCCACTCTTGGGTGTAATTTGTGGGGCACTCCCAGAACCATTACATGCGTATATAGTAGTGCATAAAAGTGTGCATGTATGTGGAAACAGGGACCAAATGTTTAGGGTTAACATTTGCGGTAAACATTTTTAACCACAGACACACAGATATAGTGTTGGCATAACCAGAACCTCATGCCCACCCCCCGTGGCGAGCCCCCCCCCCAAATGAACTGATTTTTGACAGTGTCTATGGCGAAGGACCCAAATTCGCCCCCTCAGACATGAAAGGCCTCGGCACCCCTTTGCCCCCATCACAATTTATGACCAGGTCTGTGTTTACGCCACGCACAGATACACACACTATCAAGCAATACCTTTGTGCCCTCTTGCAGAAGACACAGAACTGCTTAAATGAGGTCATCGCCCTAAAATTAAAGGTGGTGCCACCCGTAGTCGAAACCTCGTTCCCCACATTACTCCATCAAAATTGATGATTTTGTTATCAGAATAAGTTTTTTTTCATTACCATATGAAATAAGGCCTGGAATACGTTCCTTTAGATGTGATTAACAACATTAATATCTCCATAAACTATGGTCGACCCATTTAATTAACATAGACTGTCCTATGGGCAATTAAATTACACTTTTTGATTCTAATATCAAAACAGTGGACCATGAATGTGTAAAGTTAAAAATGTGGTGTCCAACGGATATTTTTTGTGTTGATTTGCTTCTGTGTATGTGAGGACGCAGAACATCAATAATAAAATCAGACTATAACCAGGTCACTCACTTTTATATGGTTGATCTTGAAGAGAGATGGTAGTACATGTGGTATTATACAGAAGAAATATAGTGTGTCATTTGTAATGTCCCATTTCAAAATTTAGCATTGCACAACCAAAAAAGTTTTGTAACAGAGTTCCTACCAGAGAAAGAGTAGAGTGTTACATTTTTATGTCAGAAAGGCCTGCCTGAAAAAAAGAGAATGTTGCTTGTTAATGTGAAAAGATCTAGTATAATTCCTCTTTTGTCCATACACATGGGCTTGCCCACAATTTTTTCTTTGGTTCAAATTTCTCATTATGCACACCCCCCAAGTTTTGACCAAAGAATTCATATTACAATCTCATCGACCTAATCTGAAGTGATTTTTTAAATTCACCGTAATTTGTTTCAGGTTCAAGTTGTGGACAACATTTGTAATATTCAAATGTTGTCCAGTTTTTACTAATGTTTTTATTTTCATGTGAGTTCTTCCAGGTTGCCTGGGGCCCTGCTCACTATCTTTGTAGTAAGGGTTGGCTACCAATCACTTTCTCTCTTCTCATCATCTTGATCTTCTATCTTGTTTTGTGCATTCCAGATCACTTATTTTCTAACTCTACATATGTACTTGAAATCACTTCCATTTCTCATCATATATTTTCATCATTATCATAGTTAAATCTGTACTGATCTTTTAATGAATTAGTATCAGGACTAATTGTGCTTCCTTCATGACATGTATTTATGTCATCCTTTCTGCTGATATGCAAAATAAAATAGCACAATGCAACTTCAATAGTTCTTACGCACTGACCAAGAATACTGCTAAGTTCAACTCTAAAACCATATTTGCAAAACCACTTGCTTCACATATTCAAACAGTTTTGTGTAACACTGTTTACATTATAATACCATGGAATAACAAGTTATCTCAAGTCCTTGCTTTAAATATCAACTGTATGCAAGAATATTGTTTTCGAAAGGTTTGACCAGACTGTCCAAACGTGTTAATTACATATTTGATGAAGAGGTAAGCTCCACTGATACAATTCCCCACAAGTTTCAGATTCCACTCATCACACATTATCACAAAAAAACCTCCCCCACAATTTTTTTTTTTTGGAAAAATGATAAAACTCTTCACCTATGGAAATCCCAAACCTCTGAACACATATAAAACAGATCCAGCTTGGTAATTCTGAGGGAACAAGATCCTGGTGTGTAAAAATATCTTGATCTGGGGCAAACAAATTAAAAAGTTGCCAATTTACTTTGAATATTCACCTGTTCATAACCCTGTTTTCTTTCACCCCCCCCCCCCCCGACATGCTCCATGAACTGTAATTTTTCCACGTTTTAAATTCGATGATTTCTAATCATTCTAAAGAGGTCCATTTCTAATCATTCTGAAGAGGTCCACTAAATGTGAGAATACACAATTGTTTGATTTAAATACCACATTATCCTTTCTGTAGCATATACTATTTTACCTGAGATATTGTGACACAGTACAATCGTAATTACTCTTGGAATTCATTGTTTCACACGTTTTACTATCAAATCTGGCCACAACCTGATTACCAATAAATCTGACACTAGTTTTCCTATGTAGAAATTGTGTGGAATTTGTCCAAATCTACATATCAATTTGCATTACCTTATCAGCTACTTTTTCCCCCTACTATTTTTTTGCCACTCAATGATCTATTTCTTACCCAGAGGGTGTTTTGAATCAATCCCACAATGCATTGCAATGTGCCTATACTGTACTGTACAAAACTTATGTCAGTACTTAGGGATAAAAAGTGTTTCAAAAGTTTAAGAACCACCGGATATGTCATAATCATGCTAAAAATTCCATAAGTACTAATGCTTTGTGGGTGAAAATGAGCAAAGAAGTCAGGATTTTTATGTGTTAAGAATAGGATTTTTGTGGGATCACATGACCCTGTTTAGGTGAAATTTCCCAAAAATGGTGCATTGTGGGATTGACTCAATACACCCTCTGTTTCTTACCATAGGCCCAAACATCATTTTGGCATTATGCTACAAATTGGATAATTCATTGACTCATTTCCCCCGTGATCTTCTCTTGCAAAACAGAAAATCAATCAACGGCTTTGATCGTCATCTTGCTTCTGACCAGGGTAATATTCATACCCCTAGGCTCCCTTCCCTTTGAAAAAAGAGAACAAAAATCCAAAGCTGCCATTCTAGGACAAACTTCATTGAAACAGTATCTTCTTTCAAACCATGATTGCTTTGAAAAAGCTATCATGATTAAATTTAGAGAGGAAAAGTGAGGACAAAATTTTATTAAATTCTGTGATTTTGTATAACAGTAATTCCAAGTTAGAAAGATTTAATAATGTCACTGTTCATTTAATATGTTTGTCTCACATACGGTTTCTGATACATCTGTGAGTGTTATTTTCTTGTCCAAATGATTCATTTGCAGGTTTTTAATTTTTGATGAAGCAAGCTAGGTAACTCAATGAAATCAAATATTTTCCATTACACCTTATGAAAATGGTAAGTTGAATAATTTTCCACCCTAAATTAAGTCTTCAACTTGGACCTCAATTGGTAACATGTTTTTCTCAAAATTAGTTTTAGTACTTTTACAGTGAAATCCTATTTTACATTGCCATTGGTTGAACAATCACAATATCTTGACAAAAAATGCTAAATGTGTAATATGTATCAAGCATTATTTCTTAGTGGAGTATATAGTCAACTCCCCTGCACTAAGGGTTGCTTGAATTTTGTTTTGTAGAATTATGGCAAATAATGTGCACTGATAAGGTCATGTGAGTGTGAAGTATGATGCAGTCATGTTTGAAGCCATCTGACCACCGCAATCACATGGCCAACTCGACTTGTCGGCTCCAGTCTGGTAATTCCACCTATTTTGATTTACTGTAAAACATTTCAAATTTTGCATGTACTTTTTTTCGCGAATGCGATAGGTGAACATTTTTCGCAAGTATTAAATTTCACGATTTTGAATTTGTGATGAGGCTTTGTACTTTTGCAATATTTTCAGAAGATTCATTTTCGGAATTCTTTTTTACTCCAAATTCGCAAAATTAAGTACCTCGCGAAATTAACATGTTTTTGAGTATTTGGGATAGTTACCACAGTGATTAAGTGTTAGAACCAGTCAGTGGCATAGCCAGGTGGGGGAAAAGGGGGGGCAGACTGCCCCCTCTGAAAAAAATCTTGAGGGGAAATCGGGAAATAAAACACGGATATTCATGTTAAATCACCCCCTTTTCGGATTCTTTTGCCCTGCGACCAGGAAATTTTGCTTGTGCTTGTGGGACATTTGTTGCACCTACCGGGAAAATTGCCCCTCCGAACTACCGGGCTGGCTACGTGCCTGGAACCAGTTGCCAGGCTTTTGCTGATTTTTCCACTTAAAAACCTACAGTGAATATCTAAAGAAGCAGTTTATGGATAGTACACACATTTGGTATTTAAGATAAACTGCTGTTTAGTCAAGTATTGAAAATGTTGTGCATGATGCAAAACATTCGTTACATTAAATAAACTTTTTTTTTTATTGCTGCAGTATACATGTCTAACAAAAACCACCAACATTATAAAGTTTACCATTACAAGAAAAGGGAAATGTAGAAAAATATGACTAGAGATCGAGCCCTGTAATTCAAGAATATAAAGATATCCAAGTCTTTACTACTCGACCAAAGAGGTTTCATGATCAGCAATTCAGACAAAACCTGTAACTTTCTCATATTTACTTATACTCTGTATATAGATACATGATGTTCAACTTCACATACAGATTTTGCATGTAAAAGTCCATGTTGCTTTTGAGCAGCGTGAGAGAACTAGGTTTATAGTCGGGCTCATGCATCAAATTCCAATCGGTCTCTCATCACGGAGCTCCCACAACTGAGTGGTAAAGTTATGACTCAACTGAGGTCCTAGGTTTGTTTCTCAGACAAGGCCTATTTTCCTTTTTTCTCAATTATCATAAAAGCATACTTGTTAAAACTAATAATTATATGCATGTTATTCGTGTTTTTGTTTTAAATTTCTGTAAAAATCTGCAAGTCTTACCAAATTTGCCACACCAATTAGTTTGGTATGCCTTGTTCTGTCCATGCATCCCACTGTTCACACTGAGACAGAGAATGGAACATATTTTCTTAACAAAATGATTTGTAAAAAATGTGTTTTACTATAGGCAGTCTTCAGCATGTCACAGATCTAACTGCACACTTGCTAAATATAATCCAATTTGTGCCTGAAATAACATGAGTCTTAGCCTGAGGCCCCTGGGCAATGGCAATGGATAGCTAAGGTTTTATGCATTTATACTCACTCCCCAAACCAGTTCACAACCGAGAGGTTTTTTTAATTTTTCTGATTTTTGCCTCAATTCCTAACTAGCTGTGGACACATGAATACACAAAGAGAGTCCCCTTCTTCTCACACATGTCACGTCAGATCGTGAATATAGAGATTTTCTATGAAATGCTTTTAAGTCATCAAATTCCGTGTCTTGTGAAAGCTGAGTTCTAATCCAAATTAGGTTAAAACTGACTATTGTGAAAACATTTAATTTTGCAGGCAATTTATTTTCACAAATTTCACTTAAGATTTTAATTTGTGACAAATAATTATCAGAATTTTTTTTAATTAGGTTACACAGAAGTTTGATTGCATTTTTAAATTTTTTCACTGCATTAAAGACGGGTTCTTGGTTGATCATGAAAATATTTTGCCAAAAAATGATGCTGTTATCACAGTATGTTCATCTTTTGAACCATAGATTTATTAACAAAGCTTTTCATACTGAGCAGATAATTGATTAAATTTGGGAAACGATTACTGTTTTGAAGATTACCACACTGAGCCGTATTCAGACTACAAGTCTTGCATGCCCAATTACACCTAGTTAACAATGTAAAAGTTTACCAAAGGAAAGATTTAACAAGGTTTCCTCTTTTGGAGAACAACTTCTTTCTGAGGCATTTATGACAGGGTTTGTTGCTGAGTTCTTTATTGCCGAGATACTTGGTCATATCCTGTCAAGGCTATATGATTTGCATTTGATGCCAAAAATATTGCTCATATCTAAAACAACAAGTTTCTAAGAGCTCACTATTTAGCAAAATTAAAATTTAGGAACACAGCTGCTTCAAAAATACAACAGCAAACATTAAGAAATAACTTACCACATAGATAGAGCATGATCGGAAAACAGTTTTCTATTTTTAAAAATGTTTCTCTTAATCTTTAAGCATGACTTTTTTGGCAAAAAACAGTCAAAACATCAGGTCTATGTCTCATTTGGTAAATAATTTTGATAAATACAACAAATACCGTATCAAACACACAAGAAAAGCATTTCTAAAATCATGTATCTAGAATATGTATACATAAAAAGTTGTAATTTGTATTGAGAAATCTGTCAACATAGTAGCCACAAAATTAAGCAAAAAACATGACTTCTGTGATTTTCCCTGAAATGGTAAAATTTTATGAATAATTTGACTTTCAAAAGTTGCTGCTTTGAAAAGATGCTTAAATGACATGGCTTGTCAACTTTGCTTCCCCATTGTACGTTTTCTTCATGAATTTCGAACGATAATTTTACATGGCAATTCTGTTAATGTTGTGTCTCACTCAAGTAGATAATTGATGCCCTAATGTTATATTATGTATAGGTTAAAATGTTTCTACCACAAGTTTAGTGGTTGATTTGAAATCTATGTGAGAATCAATAATCAAATTTGATTATAAAAATCTGTTCAATATTGAAAGCTTTATTACTTACAAGAACTGAATAAAAAATGTTCAGAAGCAATTCTGAACTTTTTAAAATAGCCTTAAAGGTACTTGTTCCAATCGTCTATGGGAACACTCTAACTTACCTTCAAATGTATCAATTTTATAACAGATTAAAGGTTGTATCGTATTTTTCTCAATGTCGTTCCGAAAAATAAAGCCTTGAATTCCATTTCTTTCCAAAGATTGAGGAAAAAAACTATTGTTTTATTTGTAACCATCAATATTAGAAGATTGAATTGGGTGTTGCAATATGTGTTACCACTTCTACCCAGTGGTGGCGCCAGACTTCTTTTTCGGGGGGGGGGGGGGTAATTTTTTTGGGGGAAAAAGTAAAATTTTTTGGGGGGATATCCAAAATTTGGTGATTTTAACCAAATTTGGCTCTAAATTTGTTTTTTTTCTGCAAATTTGGTTATTTTTTTCCCAAAACCGCTGATTTTTCTTCTGGCCAGGGAAGGGCAAGAAAAAAATTGAGAAACCCCCCCCCCAGCACCACCACTGCTTCTACCATCAAATCTGCAAGTTTTGTTTCCCACAAAAGTTGGAGGTGAGTGTATGCAAATGCCATCAAGTAGAGAACACAATACAATACACTTAAATCAGAACAAGCACCTTTCACCTGGAGATTTGGTTGGGGGGGGGGGGGTTAAGAAAAATATTTAGGCTACATGTATGAAAGGATGGCAAAAACAGCAATGAATATAGGCACGAATAAAATTTGATTTGCCTTCACTCCCATTCTAGAACATGATTCTTCTAGCCTCAACCCAAATTTCCAAGTTTCATTTTCAGCTCATACTCCCTAACTTGCAGTCTGATGTCAACATTGTTTTGATCACTTTCAGGGTTTTCCTCGTCACTATTATTATTCTCCAAGGATTCCCTTTACACCGGCAGTTGAGCAGCAGTGCTTGACAAAAAACGTTCTGGGCTTCCTTCCCCAACGCTCTTTAACATTTCACAAGTTTCCTGCGCCTACTTTTAGAACAAACCTAAATTTAGTTTCACATCCTGGCTTGGCCCGCGACCATGCTGCCGGCACACCGGCAGCTCAGAGAGAAGTTATGTCTGGCAACTGCATCTCAACTCTTGTGTCTGTGAAGTTAAGTATCTTAAAAACTATCCAACCCCCAAAAAAAAAATGTCAACACATTTTGTTTAATAAAAAAAGAAAAATTAAAAATTTTATATTTTAAGTAGAACATCAGCAACCCCTCCCTCAGATTTTCACCCAGTTGTCTCCTCAAAAAAGTCTGGCTATGCTCTGGCAAACTGCCAGATTGGGTGTTACCTAAAGACATCTTTATGGACAACTTAACTGAAATTGAATGCCCTCAAGTACATTTTACATAAATAGTGAACATACACTTTAAAGCAAAAGTCTGTCATATGTTCAGACATTATGGCATAGTTGTATTTGCTTTGAATGAACTAAAACATAATGTTAGACATCCCTTATGTTATTAACATAATCACTTTGATAAGCATTCAATTTCGATCAAGTTCTTTGACTTTGACTCTCATGACTTTCTGGACTTAAAACAACAAAAAAGTGACTGCTGATGTTGTTTCTTTGGGGCAAAAATCTTCTGTGAACACCCTATTCCCCATTCCCGGCTAAAACCCTGCCGGAAGACTAGAGTACTAGTCCAGAGAAGGGATTACCTCTGGTGCACAGACAGTCAAGGAAATCTTCCGTCTTTGGCATGTCCCTACGCAGCATATCATCGGCGTCTTCATTGCTGCTATCAATTTGAATCAAGTCCCTATCGGTTTGACAGTGCTTTGAATGCGATGACACTGTGACATCATCAGCACTGCTCAAAGCTTCTAGCCTGTCCCCAGGGTGCTGCTGGCTCATTTGCTGAGGTGGTGAACATGTACAGTCTATGGTCTTATCATTGCCTTGAGGTCTTGAGCCTAGACAGCTTAGGGGATCGGCTGCAACCTGTGTCACCCGACTGTACAGCGGTGACTTTGGACATCCTTCACAACTGGTTGTGACAGTTCTAGTCTCTGTGTTTACACAAGGTTGGGTTGTTGTGGGCTGGCTATGCTGGGAACGGCAGCCAGGTTTGTGGCGAGGGCTTGCTTGAGGGCGCTTTTGTGACAGTCCACCAGAGGTAGAGGTGGTGTCTTCCCACTTACTTGTGCTGGGGCTTTGAGCACTTGAAACTGATTTAGGTTTCTCTATAATACATATATGAAAGGTTCAAACAAGAAAAGTGCATTTGTTAAATCTGTATTTCACATAACAATCATTTGATATCAGATTCTAATATATCATTTCAATACAAACACAGAAACAGGACTCTTTGTTTAGCTTACAAATGATGACATACCAGACTGGTGAAAACTAATTCAGCTCTTTCTAGACGGAATATGGTATTTTGCTATTTTAAGAGCATGAGATCTGAATTAAATTATCATTTATTGCAATAAGGTTGCCAAACACCTCTGCAAATTGCTTTGCAATTTCCTGAAATTTTGCTGGTTCTGTTCCCATTTTCATTGAAAGCATATGCGCTTTACAACACATTCCATTTTAAAAACCAGTTACGAGTTCAGAAAAAAGAAATCTTTAAACTTGCAAAAATATTAAAATGTTAGTGGTATTCATTAGTTGGAATCTCAACTCACCTCTAAGGCAAAGGAATGTAAGGAAGTCTTCTGTCTTGGGGCAGTAGTTGAGTAGTATCCCACCGCTGCCACCATATGTGGCACGCAGAGGTGTAGTACTGGGACTGGCTGGCAGTGATTGGGCAAACTTACGTTGGGCTTGCAAACGTGGTCTGAAATTGAGAAGAAAAACATCTCTGGTTTAGTTAAAAGAGGCACCTTGAGGACTGTATGAAAAGCTTGTCTTGAACAACAATCATTCCCTTACAACATGAGCATATGTTGGCAAATTGTAATGAACTAACAGTTGAGCCCAATATGCAAGGGACAAAATACTTTTGGGGCTACGGGGGCTATTTGAGCAAATTCTGCCATTTTAAGTGTGTTTCAAATCTGGTCTTAAACTCCAAAACAACAGCACTTGGTTTTGGCAGGATATCATCCATTTACCTCTTTGAAAGTCTTCACTGAACCTGAAATGATGGTAAGTTGTTTTGGTCACTTGGACATGTTTGATATCTGAACTTCTTTACCTTGGATCCCTGAACTGTACATCCCAAATCAGTAAACACCCTAAAAGCACTGGTCATAGCTAACGCATATGCCAGAGTCACATTATCTGTGCACCAAATCTGTTGAAGATTTTAATGATTTTTAGAAAATGACCTCAAGTGATCCCTAGATGACCCCAAAGGCCAAACACCCATATAAAGTTTGGGTCAGTGGTTCTTATAGCCAATGCTGGCTTAGCAGAAGAGGCAATTTCAATGAGCATTAGGACAAAGTAAAGGAAATTCAATGAACGTAGTATGTCAGTGTACTTTCACACATGCATGTAATATCAAGTGCATATGCTGTGTACACTAGCATACACACTAGCATCTGCTTGTATTTTTTCCCCTTCACTACAAAAATGGGATAAATGGCAATCATTGTACTTATACTTCCCAAAATTGATGTTTTCAGCCAATTTTATAACTTGAACTCATATGACCTTTGACCTTAGTATGTGACACTTGACCACATTATCACATGAAGGTTCCCAAGACTCAGAGGCATCTATGACCAATTTTGGGAGCAATTGGAACTTTTACTTCTCGAATGAGAACTTTTCCCGAAACTTTAATCCTTGAAAACACAGCCCCCACGGCCACACAGGCAGACAGAATTGAGGACTGGTAGGCGTCGCCTCCAATCCTTGCAGGCGACACATAAAGGTTAATAACATAATCCATTCATACATGTATTTATTCACTATTATATTTTTTTAATTGCACTAGTTTTGGTGCAATGTGCATATTATTCCCATAAACACCTTGCAGCTTTAATTAAGATGTCTGTTCTCTGAACTTGAGACAAGAAGCACTATAGGGCAACAATTGAGAGTTGCCTCACTGCTGTCTCTACTATGACATGGCAGATCTCAGATGAGTACACTGAGCTTGGCTGGCACAAATTGGGCAAACCTGGCCAGGGCTTGCAAGTGCTAATATAGCATGCAATTTATGTAGCTTGTTTTGACACCCAAAATATATGAACAAGATTTGAGCAGAGGTTGTAAACTAAAGGTAAACTACATAAAGCAGTATAGAGACCACTCCCTCTTATCCAAAAAGTATACACTCGCTATATGATACCTTACTTTGATTTTTTACCAGCATTTTTGCTTTTTTTAAAAAAGTCTATCAATTTTGACCTCTTCCCCCTTGCATTTGCTTGATATAATAGTGGATTTGATTAGAGGGGGATCCATAAGTCCTACACATGATTTTCTTTATAAATCAACAAAGGTAAATTTACTTATCATAATTACATTTTCAAATATTTACACTTTGTTTGGATATCAATCTATTTTTGTAATAATCTTCTAATTCCCCAAGAACAAAAACAAAATAACACATTTAGGCCCGTATTCCAGAAACTTGTTTAGCTAAACGCGATTTTAGCTTAAAATCGCTGTAATTTAAAATTGCGTTTAAGCAAAACGCGTTTAAAATATTTTTAACCACTTGCTTGCTTAAACAGAAGCTTTAAACACGAGTAACATCGTCGTTATTAAGACGCTAACTTGAGAGTATAAACGGCTCTATTGTATTTAATGGTTGAGCGCACAAAGTGTATCATGGCTTTCCGTAGCGTTTAAGGTGATACACCAACTGAGCGAGAATGATACGCACCATTGCCGTTGTCAATTGGACAGTGCAATGGGCCGTGCACTTGACGAAAACACACACTAAAACACTTCTTAAACTAACCCCGTACCTAGTTTAAATTTCGATGCATTTTGGCGGAGTTAAAACTGCGTTTAACTTTAAAATCCTTTCTGGAATTGCGTTTACTTAAGCGTTACGTTTATCTCACATATAAACGTTCGCTTAGCTTAAAAATCGCCGCTGCTAACTTCATAAACAAAAATGTTTGGAAAAATAAGGGCCTTTATGTTTTAAACACAATCCCCAATTCAAAGAACATTCAACTTTCTAATCTCACTTTCCCTAGAATAAATGCACTTAACATATGGGAAAATCCCAAAAGGTTTAACACTCAAATTGGAGCTTTAAAATAAAATATCACATTTTCTTTATCACACAAAATCATTTCCTCTTTTCCATTTAATAACCTTGTTTCTGATGTCATTATTTCATCCATTATTATTCTTTGCCAGTTCAATGTAAAACACTGCCATGCTACGTAGGTTGATGTGTTTGTAAAGGGAAATGCTCTTGAAAGCAAATATCCTGTGTATATATTGTATTTTTAAAGAAAATACATTGTACTAGACGACTGTAATAAGTATTTCATGATCATAAGACTTTAAAAACTTGCTTGTCTTCCATATATTGATCCTAATTTTAAAAATTGTCCTCAAAGAAATAATAAAATAGAACATACCTGAAAATTAATACTGACCTAATTTGGTATATTTCAGAGAAAGTTAGTTCATTTCGATTTAAAGGTACATGTTCCTATCATCTTTGGGACCCCCTTGACTTACCAAGAAGTATTATCAACTTTGATATCAGATGAAAGGCCCCATTTTTTCTCATTGTTGTCATGAAATTTTGCCTTCAAATGAACTTCTTTCAAAGACAAAAACTACTACTATTTTAATGGTTAACCATCAAAGCAATGAATAGAGCATTGCAGATGCAGTATTGCTTCTACCATCAAAGCCATTAGTTTGTTTCCCACGATACTTGGTAGTGAGCGTATACAAGTGCCAGACTTTCATATCAAGTACAGAACCTAATACACATAAATCGGAACAAGCACCTTTAACTGAAAAATTACCACTCTTTAGACAGTGAAGGCTCATACATTCTGCTGTAACAACTACAAAGATGTGTTTTAAACTTACAAGAAAAATAGGACTACATGTACTAGTTGCCATCCTCAGGCAGTTAATGACTGGTTGATTGTCCTCATGCTTGAATGATCTTGAAATGAATGTGTAGAAGACAGTTACAATACCACTGGAGGCTTACAACATCAAGATCTTCCAAAAGAAGTTCAGATCTCTCAACAGAAAAAAAAGTCTATCTGCTCTTTGTAAGAAGGAACAACTCAAACTATGACAGGGCCACAACCTTCCAAGAATTTACAACTGTCTTCTAGAAACACCCGCTTCAAGATCATTCAAGCATGAGGATCTAGTCAAGCAGTCACTACTGCCTGAAGATGAGAGCTGGTATACTCTGGGCCATAATTTCTTGGACATAACAAACGCGCGCGTTGCTCTTTGCGCGTACTGCGTCTACGTGCAACACGACGGTGCGCCGTTTTGGCGGGAAGCGGGCGTGCGTTCTAAATTGTCCAAGAAATTATGAGCCAGAGTATAGTTGCAACAAATATTAGTAAGGCAAATAATTAAGTTTCTTGTTCGGTTTCCACTGAAAGGTTTTTAGAACTCATCTTTGTAACCACTCCTACGCTTTAACAAATATGACAGTTCATATGAATTAACAGAAATGCAATGGTTAATTGTACATGAAATGACCTCAAATGACCGTAATGCATTTGACCTCTCCTTTGAGGTCATTCCTGAAAGGCTTTTAAAGGCACTATCAGTGATTTGCTAAAACAGAAAATCGAAAAAATGGATAAAGTCGACCACTGGAACCTGACAATTATAACAATGCAATATTCAATTTCCAAATTTTGTTTGACATCAGTGTTCAGGTTTGCCTTTCAGAAAACTTGAGCAGACTCTCCATGAGAGGACTCTAATGGGCCACAAAATCATCAGACTTGGTCAAATACAACTTGAATTGTTTTCTCCACCAGAAACAGACGAAAAGATGTACTTACTTTTTAGTTTTAAGTGCTGTACTTGGGGCACTTGTTACCCCTTGTGTCCCTGAGGTTGTCTTGATTGCAGCATCATTGTGTTGTTGTGTGCTCCTGGTTATCCTCTTCTTCAATAAGACCTCAGCCATGGACTCTCGACGTCTTTGCACCATAGTCTTCCGCTCTCTCCCCTTAGTTCTTAACGTCTCAAGAACAATCTTCTCTTTCTACCATTCTATCTCCCTCCTTTCCTCCTGGTCAAAACGCTGCAAGCGAAGATCTCGCGATCTCGTCACCATACAGCTCCTTTCCACCATCCCTTTCATTTTGCATTTTCTGTCTTTCATCCTTCTCCGTCTGATTTTCTTGACAATCTTCTCCCTGGTAAGTTTAGTCTTTTTGGCCAGTTTCTCTTTCAGTTTCTGTCGGGCCTTTTCTTTCTGCTTTTCTCTAGCCTTTGCTTTTTGTTTTTCTCTAGACTTATCTTTTTGTTTATCTTTCTCCTTGTCTTTCTGTTTGTCTTTCTCCTTGTCTTTCTGCTTGTCTTTCTCCTTATCTTTTTCCTTATCTTTTTGTTTGTCTTTCTCCTTGTCTTTCTGTTTGTCTTTTTCCTTGTCCTTCTGTTTTTCCTTATCTTTCTGTCTTTCCTTATCCTTATCTTTCAATATGTCCTTATCCTTATCCTTTTGTCTGTCCTTATCTTTATCCCTTTGTCTGTCCTTATCCTTTTGTCTGTCCTTATCTTTATCCCTTTGTCTGTCCTTATCCTTATCTTTGGGTCTGTCCTTATCCTTATCCTTTTGTCTGTCTTTATCCTTATCTTTCAATATGTCCTTATCCTTATCTTTGGGTCTGTCCTTATCCTTTTGTCTGTCTTTATCCTTATCTTTCTGTCTATCTTTATCCTTTTGTCTGTCTTTATCCTTATCTTTCTGTCTGTCTTTATCTTTGTCTCTGTGTTTATCTTTTTCTTTCTGTGCCACTTTGTCTTTATGTTTCTCCTTTTCTTTTGATTATTAACACATGCATTTTTCTTGGCCTTAGTTGCTGCCGCTCTCGCAGCCTCTGCAGCAGCCGATGCTTTGATGCCATTGCGTATGACCCTCTCTATGGTGCGCGCCAGTTCGTCGTCCGAGGTAGGTGTTGGCGTAGTCTTCTTGGTGGCTACTGTTGGTGTATCGGGGGCTGAAATACTCCCCGTGGTAGGCGTGACGGGTGCTGAAGAAGTACTGAAAACTGCCGGCCTCCCAGACACCGAGTTAATGCCGATGGTCGGTGTGCTGGGAGCTGAGGTAACTGTTCTTGTGGTGGAAGTACAGGATGCAGCATCGTAGTTGTTTCTGTCTTGGGCTTGATGCAGATGGTAGTTGTGAAATTTCACCTCATCATCTTCCTCGTCGTCAGACGTCTTTAAGCGGCCCGGGTGGAGTGAAGCATACAGGGCCTTGCGTAGATCGCGCTCCTCTTGCCATAGCATACCCTCATTGTAATCCTGAAAGAAACAAAAGGAAAGATAATTTTATGAGTACGGTTGACAAGTCATGTTGGTAGTCACTTATCAAAAATAATTTCTCAGATGATTTCAACCCCTTCCCCCTCCTATCCCTCTTTGTATCTCCCTTTCTTTGCAGCAGAGCCCACAACAATGATGGAAACAATATCAGTAAAGGCCAAAAACAGAATTTAATGGAAAATGGAAATGTGAACCAAATTCAGAAACTGCTTCAATAATTTCAAAAAATATTGTAAACACATGACAAATTATTTTTATTTCTAATTTAAAACACAATTTAAAAACATGTGCGGATGGTCATTTACCCATTTCAGTAAAGCCATTTTATGATAAAAATGACACATGGTTGTGATGAAAATCATACACATTTCTTTCTACAAGTAGCAGCATTGTCACAGGCAGAAGTAAAGCAACTCAAAATAGAATATTGTTCTGACACACAACCAATTTGCTGCGCAAGTGCCATGGTCGAGACATTGAGGACATAAGCACATGGGGGGGGGGGTCATTGCCTAGCGTGCTAGTGTTTTAATTTTTGACATTAGTTTCCATTCAAAATATTGAAGGGAAAACTGAGTGCAAAACTTGGGGGTTCAAATATTTTATATCGCCAAAATATAGATCGACAAAGGCAGAATGGAATAGGGATTTTATGAAGTAAGCAGGGCTCATGATAGCATGTTTAGCATAGCAGTTTGCCACAAAACAACTTAGTCAAATTTCCGTCGTGCTGTAGAGAGTTGACTTGCAGCATGGATTTGTACTATAGTACATGCTTGTGGTGAACACTTAATGACATGCGACAAAAAATCTGTGAAAATTTGTTTCTGTAAAACGGAATACAAAATTGATTTTAACTTTTGTAAAAACGGTAAACTGCTATTGAACAAACTACAATTGTGGCCTTGCCTAATTAAAAAATATTCATATTCGGAAATCCTGATTATATTAAAATTTAACATCCCCATACTGGAAAGTGCCTGGGCAGTCCAAATACTGACACGTCTGATAAATCTGTGTTGAAACTGAAAGCCATATATGTGCTCAAATGACAAATGAATTTACTTTTAAAATGTCAGTAAATATTTCCATATTTTCACTCTGCAGGCCAATGGTACCGTATTAACTACTTGACATAGTTTAAACGAGGTTGCGCACGCTAATCAATTGTTTAAATTAACAATGACACCTGCAAGTGCGGGTTGACAACACCTGCTGAAAGCACCTCTTTGGTGACAACTTCTGCCCACCGTCAAACCATCTAAGACGAGAGCATTGTGTAGATTGTCTTGAGGCTAAACCATATCAATTTGAACACACAATTGCTGAAGTGTCCCCCATGAGGAAACAGAATTGTTTGTAAAATCAAATCACAAAAAAATGCCAAATCTGCTTTGGCTTCACCATGCTCCATTAAATGTGCTATAAAAACATGATAAAAAATGTTAACTCGTCACTAAGAAGTCAACCTGCTGCTACTGCTGATTTGAGTATGTTCCCAACTACAAAGCAAAGAGGACTTTGCAAATAGAACAAGAACACCCAATACCGTAAAATTGCAGAGAGCCATTCAAACCGGCCAGCAGAATCCTATGTAGCAAGATAACCATACAGATCGGATTTCATAAATACGCACACACCATAATTTCCAAGCCCGACGACAAAACGCTGCCTGCACCCTTGAGATGCTCGAAACACGCAGAACAGACAAGGTGAATTTGTAGACACAATGCTAACACACATATGGATACTACTAGAAACAGAAAATGAGAGCCTATATATCATCAATTCCATCGGTACGGTTACAAACCTTGCAGCAGACAGCTACGTAATCGTCTCACGCATTTATGCAACTACCTATACATCGAATCTCACCCACGTCACACACAAGAGCTACCGAGAATGAGAAGATATTACTTGATTCTAAGAAAAAAAAGGAAAGTGTGTGTGTGGGAAGCTTGTTCCTAACCTTGGGAATATAAGAGACAGATAATGGATAAAAAAGCATTTTGTTTAATTGGGAAAGTGAAAAAAATAAAAGCCACATAAAGATAAACTAAATTTCTTGGTGTCGTCATTGACGATAACCTATCATGGAAGTACCATATTGATGAAATATCTAAGACGATATCAAGAAATATAGGCGTATTGAATAAATTAAAACATTTTGTACCTGTTCAAATAATGTATACTCTATATTGTACCCTTATATTACCGTATATCAACTATGGTATTTTGGTATGGGGTAATGCATCAAGAATATATTCAGATAAAATATTCAAACTCCAAAAAAGGGCGCTGAGAACGATCTCCAATAGCCACTATCGATCTCATTCAAGTCCCCTCTTTTTTTGTTTTAATGTATTAATGTATTCGATACTTATAAACTTAATTTGGATTCTTATGTACAAACATAACAATGATGAACTACCCCAAACTTTTGACAAATATTTTATAAAACACTCTGAGATACACAGACACAATACAAGGAATGCTCAAAATTATGTTTTGTGTAATGCAAAAAAGACATTCTCTCAAAAATCAGTCAGGAGTGCAGGCCCAGTCTTGTGGAACACGATTGAAAAAGCTATCATACATTCAAAATCCACTAAACACTTTCGTGATCAATTCAAACATAATATTTTGTCACACTATGATAATAATTAAATTAGATTATGTTTTTAAATCTTTTGAGATCTAACTTCTATTCGATATCAGTTGCATTTTGTTTAATTCATACACAATTGTAATCTTGGAGCATGTTCTTCTCTTGTGTTGTTTGTAAGTCAGATTGTTAGTTTTGTATAATGTATTTCAATATGTAATTGTGTAACTTTGTTAGACAGGGGGCTAGACATGTTCGGGCCTTATTGGCCTTTACTAGCCTCCCCCATTTCACATGTCTCGTTTGTTGTTAATTTTGTAATGTGGATGGAAATAAATTTGATTGATTGATTGAATTTGATTGATTGATAAAGAGAAGTAACCTTTGGTATTATAAATTCACAAATTTAACCCAATTTTAGAGTAAAGTACTTTAATAACTAGAGTATGCACAAATTATTCTCTTTTGTTATTAAACGGAAAGACGCAAAATGATTTCCACTTTCTATTTGAAGTGTGCATAATACCATGACCTGGTGTGATGCTGTAGTGGTATGTTTAAAGAGTTTAGAAACAAGATTTACCTTTTTTTTTCTTTTAGTACTTTGGTGTTGTGTAAGCTATTTCTAAAGATACAACATTACATATCAAGGGGCATGGGAGTCTGGTAGAATTTTACTTTTTACTGCCAAAAGTGCATTTTTTTCCTTCAATTTTAAGTATTTTTAATTGAAGAGTTTGACTTTTTAATGCTCATCAGGGGGACAATTATTTTGTCTTAGCAGGCAAAGTTGTTTTTCCCCTTGTTTAGCTTTATTTTTCTCAGAAATTTTCAATGCCCCCCCCAGGACTATGTACCTAATGGCGTCCCCTCACTGGACAGCAAATGTCTATCTCTCAATATGTGTTCAGTATTCAATGTAAAAAAATGTGGTGTAAGCTTAACCTAACTATATTTTATTTTTCTGTGAAGAAAATAACAGCAGATTGGTCTCAAATTTTGTGAACGCAATCCAAAAATTGAGTACATTTACTTATATGTTACTAATTTTTTTCCAATCCACACTTTTACTTCTAAAATATGAGAAATTTATCTAGGATCTAAAATAAATAGATTTGGAAATAAAAACAAGAACTGCATGAACCCTGACGGTGCATTTTAAAGGTCCATGGCCCGATCGCTAATAGCCTCGTCCCCAGAAGCCCCAGATTTTATCGAAAGTGGTCAAAATATTGGTGTCTGTAGATAGGTACTATTTTTCTCATATACCCTGTGAAATTTTATGGCCGAAGGATGTTTGATTTGGAAGTTATGAGCAAAAACGTACGACAGTTTGGTCGACCAATATTAATTTTACAGAGTACTCTATGGGGCTTACAAAATCACGTTTTTAGCTCTCACATGAAAACGGATTGAAATATCGGCGCGAAACTTGTTGATGGGGGTTTTGGGGTGAAGACCAATCTATCAAGATGAAAACTTCATATCCTTAAATCGGGCCATCCCCCTTTAATATTATGAGCAAATAAATGTTCATATCAAGATTTCAAATGGCCCACTGTTTGTAATTTGTACATTTCTTGACAAAAAATACAAACTTATAAAATTCTTCCAAAATGTATTCAATCTGCATACACCAACCGTTCAGATGATATTAAAATGCAAAATATGTGCTTTCAGTCATCTCAATAAATGAAAGGTTGATCTGTTCACCGTGTCAGAACAAACAATCATGCTGAGTGAGAGTTGAATTTCTCTGAAAATTTATCTCCAAATTTGCTCAATTAAACCAACTTACATTAGTGTAAATTTGATTTAAGTTGTTTAAAGCGCATTCCTACCGAAGTCTGAATTTGTTTAAGTCCGAAGGCGTACTTTGCTACTTAACCAATTGTTGACAACAAAGACGGAACGATATGCTATCGACTTTGAACAGGCAATTTTTGACAGGCCTTTTTCAATTTTAAAACAATTGCGAGATTGTTAGCAAATGTCAACATCCAAACTTTTCCCCCAACCAATGCTTTGTGTTATTTCGTTTTGTTTTGGCCTTTACAAAAGAAATATTTGAACGTACTCATGGCCTTTTAAACTTCTAAACTTTCCAGATTTGTTTTTTATTTTCCTCTTTACTGAAATATAAATTTCCAAAATTTTATTGAATTTGTCAATTTATTAGTTTATCCAAAAGCGTCATCTATTTGTCTAAATATTAAAATCACTTATTAATTTGCACGTACGTTTTACAAGCACCTAAACAAATCGGTAAGTGGTAATCCATGGTATACTCTTTTCGGACTTACGTAAATTCGGAATTCGGTAGGGCTACCTGTTTAAAGGATGTCAAGTACTTTGGCATACTAGGAACAATAAATAATCAAGTACAATGGGATTAAAGGCTGACTCAGATTTCCTGAGGATAGTGCCTCAATTTTCTGACTATCATGATTTTTGCATTTAAAGTGCTTGTTCCGATTGTCTTTGGGACCCCCTGAGTTACCCGGAAGTAGTATCAATTTTGATATCAGATGAAAGGCCGTATTTTTCTTATTGTCTCCTGAAATTTTAGCTTTCAAATCCATTCTGTTCTCAAGATACTGACAAAAAACTGCCGTTTTAATGGTTAACCATCAATATTAGCACAGTAGTGAATAGGGCGTTGAACTGTGCATTATCGCGTCTAGCATCAAAACCGCAAGTTTGTTTCCCACGGTATGTGGTGGCCTGTGTATATACAAGTGTCAGGCTCTCATACCAAGTAGATAAAATGATACACAAAAATTGGAACAAGAAATCGGAACAAGCACCTTTAAACATGATGATTGTCCACACACTAATCTCACTGTATGAAATAGCCAGCTCAATCAATTGTCTTTCAAATAGAAGATCACAACTTGTTTTAAAATTCCATGGCGAATATTTTGGTGCAGTATCTACAAAATGTTTACACTCGAAAAAAATCCAAATTCATTTTCAAAACGCTCGAAAATTAAGACAGCATCAAGATCCGACTGCGTTGGCCGACACGGGTGTGAAAAAATGATTTAGATGTGGAAAAAACAACCAAAAAATGGTGACAATGTTGTATGTTTTCTAGGGTAAAAAATGAAGTTTCTGATTTTGGGGCCGTAAAATGGCGAATTAAAAATTACACACTTTGGATCTAATCATATTTGGCCAATTTTTGGTGACAAAAATTTTGATCCTGTCTATTTGGAAGACATATTCCAACAACAAGGCGGTCTCGAAAAATCACGCAGAGTGTCTCGCGGTTGCGCGATGCTTTTGATTAAGTTGGCAAATGATTAGAAGAGAACAAATGCACTGCGAGAGAAGGGTTACAAAGGTCACTTGGGTACAAGGCACACTGGGGTCACCAAGGGTTCACAGGGGGTCTCACAAGTCACATGGGGTCACCAAGTTAACGTGGGTCACCAGGTCACATGGTGTCACAATGGTCACATGGTGTCACCAAGATCAAATGGGGTCACCAGGTCACATGGGGGTTCACCAAGGTCACACGGGGTTACCAAGGTCACATGGGGTCACCAAGGAACATGGGGGTCACCAGGGTCACAATGGTCACACAAGGTCATGGGGTCACAAGGGTTCACATGCGGGGGGGTTTTTTTCCCCACCCCAAGGTCACATGGGGTCAACAAGGTCACATGGGGTCACCAGGTCACATGGGGTCACAAAGGTAACATGGGTCACTAAAGGTCACAGAACGTCACCAAGGTCACAAAGTCACCAACGGTTACGGTCACAAGTCACCAAGGTTACAGTCACCCAAAGGTAAATGAGGTCACCCAAGCGTCACATGAGGTCACAAGGTCACAAGAGGTACAAGGTACCTGAGGTCACCCCCCCATCGTCGACGCACCCCACCTTCCTCGATGCACCCTACCCAAAAAGCACCCAATCCTGACCCACCCAGATGCACCCCCCCGACCCCTCCTGACACAAAATAAGCCCATTGGTTCTTTTCTTTAATTTAATGTTAATTATTAACTATTTTACCATAATATCGTTTGCTTGGTTCAAAACTACCTTCCCGTTTTTGTTTAGAGCTTTGCTTGAAATTGTCGTGGGTGACAAAACTGTACGCAAAATTTGCGGTTTTGTCAATTTCAGATTCAAATGACCATAATTTTCACAAAGGTATACCCTAGAGATTTCATTTGGAATATTTTGTTCAGAAATGCAATAGCAAAACAAGGTATTAAGTTGAACGAAACTGCTCTTACTAAGAAAAATTATCATGCAAAATGTACCCTACACCTAATTTTCTGCAGGTGTGAAAAAAATCCAGGGCTTATGGGATTTGTCAAATGAAAACTTGTTATGCCCAATCCTACCCTACACTAGTTCATATTTATTTAGACTAGGACTCCTCATTTTTGAGTTTGAATTCTTTTTAGCAATCATTTTTTCTTCCGGCAATAGGTTGTTTAATGTACAAAAGCAACAAAAGATTATCTCATACCAATCCACACTAAAATAACAGCAGTATAGATGATTAGGATCGAATGAATTAATCTTTAAGGTATTCTAAATATTCCAATGTATGAATACCTTACTATATGTTTACTATGTTTATAATTTGACAGGTTCAGTAAATTGTTGTGTATTCCTAGTTTTAGCATGTGCACTCTATTTCCCTATTCGGATATCATGGAGGTTTGTATTTTGATGGTGCTAGCATTAAGGGGAGGTTAATTTGCATTTAGAATGCCAGATTCAGTTTTCTACACCAAATTTCCCAAAAAAGTGTTTCATTCAAAATTCTGGAACTTCAGTTTTACTATTTGGTCCTCCAAACGCCAAGTCAGATCTGAATTGAACACTGTTAAGCATTTCAATGACTATCTTTTAGTTCTAGTTGACTAGTTTAGTTATATTTCGAACCTCTGCCTTAAATTTCCTTGAATAGTGAGATACGTGAAAGGTTTTGAAGGTAAAAGGACATTCTATGTCAAATATGACCTGAATACCTGGACATTCCTATCACTACAAGCTACATATATTTATTTCTGGGAAAGGTATCTATGTAATTGGTCCAGTAGTTTTTTGATAAGATTTAGGTTCATTTATTATTTTGAAGTACTGTATGTACGCTTCCCGTAATGAATCAAATCCATAAATCATCAATAAGCATTCGAGCTTTCTATGGAGTGCTCACAGTATGCAGGATGATAAATTAAGTAGTCCATTTAAAGGGGCAACAAGAGGTTTCACATAACAGGGCCTAAAAAAATTGAAAATTTAATTTGCACTGTTTTGCTCTGGTGTAGAGGTTATAAAAATATCCCTGTCTGAAATTTTAAAAATTAAAAAAAGAAAAAACCTAAAAAATTAAAAATTTGTTAAAATGTTTGAAACTTCTTTCATATAGAAAGCAAATACGAATTCAGCCTATGTTTTTAATTGAAATATAGGCAGTAAAAAATCACATTTTGTTCCCATTTTAAGCATTTCTGATAACCAAAACACAAGGTTGTAAGAAAATTTTGAATTTCTATCTATATGCAATCACCACATATGAACCTAAGTAGTTATAAGATACTTCAAAATATCTCACTGCACCTTTAATCAGTGATTTGCTAAATCACGAAAAATTAGAAAAAATACATATGAGCAACTTTCAATAAGTATTACGATCCTTAATAAAACCAGCAATTGGAAGATCAAGACACTGCACTCGACTGAGACGCCTTTGTTATACAGACCCTTCTACTAACACCAATTAACAGGGATTAGCGGCGGGGATTTGCTAATCCGAAATATCGAAAAATCAT
Organism: Ophioderma brevispina; assembly: GCA_023653785.1. Taxonomy (NCBI): domain Eukaryota; kingdom Metazoa; phylum Echinodermata; class Ophiuroidea; order Amphilepidida; family Ophiodermatidae; genus Ophioderma; species Ophioderma brevispina. Next base: position 36,315 of record JAMKCH010009791.1, on the reverse strand, counting down.
TGAAATTCAGCTTTTGATATTTTGGTACTGGAATGGATATGCAAAAATAACCGCAAGTGAGTTGGCTTGACTCCGTGGATTTAGGACAAGGCGTACTTTATCCGATTCTCTAATTTCACTATCGTCCAATAATTTTATGATTTGACCCCAAACAAATTGCAACAGAAAACAATGTCGGGTGGGTTAATATACTGTGAATAGTCCAAAAATAATATATAAAAGTCTACCAAAATCAAACTAGTGGACATGTAGAAATAAGGGGGGGCAGGGCAACGTTTGTACAGGGGTAAAAAAACTAGAATTGTTCGAATGATTAAATGAGTACCAATTTTTGCGGCTACTCCTAGGGTTAAAAAAAGGTAAGTTGCCCACTACGCCGTGATAGTTTAGTACAAGAGGCTCATAACAGTTCAAGCGTAATCCGGGGTAAAATTCATAGAAGGTCCGAATTTGATCGGACTGGTTGTAAACTGTTTTAAATTTGTTCCCACTAGATAAGTAATGTAAATTAGATTCTTTGTTTGAACTTTCTATATAAGCATTACAGAGCTATGAAGGTGACCTCCAATAGAACCCTGTAGCCCCCAGTCACATTTGCGTTCCAATTATGCAACTAATATTATAGATGGTGCAACCAGTTATTTCGGGTTCTGTACATTAGACGAACCAATTGCACACCATTTTTTATAATTAACGATAACGGATATATCTGAAATTTATCCCCCATTGTGACCTTGAACTTTTGACTCATAACTATTGAACTACATCCTGCAGATATGGACAAACTATACTTTTTAATCCTGGAAATGTACGAACACAGGTTGGACCTACTTTTTGACGCGTTTTTATACTTTTCATATTTTGACCCATTGTATAAACCTTACCCCCTTAAAACTATATGTTCCACTCTTTGATTTAGTAGACTTTTGATATGTTGTTCTAAAGGTATTTTCATACAATTCTGTGGAATATGATTCTGTTGAAATTAGTGTGGGGTTAAGGCAGAATTCAGTTCTATTTTGACTGGCCTAGACATGCGCATAAAAATTTCCGACTCAAGATCAAAAAAGCCCTTTCAGGTGAATATCACAGATTTTCAGCGTGATATTATTGTGCACCATGATCAATACAGTTCGACCTTAAACACAAACATTATTCATCTTTGTTCATTCTGTATGGTGTAAACCCCAATCAGCTGTTTAGTGCAGATTTTGAGACGCCGTCGCTGTTGTTAGTTCATTTTCCGGGGGGAGATTGGATGACAAAATGCCTCAAATACTTAGTTTTTTCACCAATTTGGTGGTTTGTTTCCTACATTAAAGCAGTTATATGGAATATTGTACACACGATCCCTGATTATAAGTTTAAAACATGCATTTCCACATTTTTTTATTCTCTCGCATTATCGCGCGCTGCTAATCCCTTTAAAAGATCGAGTGCCTGATCATGCCGGGATTTTCTTATCTTGTTTTGCCTTTCAACCCGGAAGCATATCAGCGAAAAACATATGACTTAACTAAATCGGCCCAGATGTTTTAATAGGTGGAATGCAAAAAAATCAGGACAAATTGTTACACATAGAACAGTGTGTGTATGAGCTAGTGTGGTCGACCAGGTATGGGGATGTTTTTGTCACGTCATCACACGAAACATTTCCCGGTCATTAAATTTCAAGGGTTAATGAGAAAAATACCAAACGTTCTTTAGATACCAATCTCGATTTTGATGCAGTAAAATAGGGACAAACAGGGTGTTGATTGGCGTACCTGGAAAGAAATCCACATCAATGTGTTTGGGCTGTATGGGCCCATTTTTCACAGCTTTTGTCCACACCAAATTGTCTCTTTTAATTTTAGAACTATTTAAGCAAGTGGGGGGCAACACAATTTTGACAACGATATTAAGTAGGGGGGAATGCAAGAGCTTTCATCTTTGCAAAAATCAGACCAGAATCCATTGTTGGGAATATTGCCATAGAGGCCGAAATAAGAAAGGGCAGATTCTGTAGTATAGCGCCCTCTATATGCCCATTCTCCATAGAAAGACGTGGAAAAACTAGATTTTAAGAAAAAATCACATTTGCCAACAATGAAATTTGTAAATCTACCATAGAATGTAGTAGTGGGGACTCTAATATTCCAAATCAGTTGTCAAAACGTCTCGCGAGAGATACTTTGTTTTATATTCTGGTTTGGTCTAATAAATGAGCCTTTTTCAAACAGTTGTTGTTTTCTTTCCTGAGTTACTATGAGCTTTATACTTTTTACTTGTAACTAAAATAGTAATACACCTAACTTTGAAATGGAAATTTGCATTTTTGCTCTACTCTTGAAAAAAAAATTCCTGTGGAATTCTACAGACCTATTCCCTTCACTTTAAAGATACTCATGCAAATTTGTCAAACAATTTTTTATGCTTTCAAATGATCACTGATAATGCCTTTAGTAGGGTTGTCAGAGTCCTCTCCATATCTTAAGTTGGCAGCAGCACCTCTCCCCAAAAATGGTAAACTACTAATTAATGTGGGTATGCTACAGCAGACAATAAAAGCCACTCCTAATGCAGTCTCTTGCTTCAAGTTTTCAAGATCACACTGTTACAAAATGATTAGGATATAAACCATTGGGCTGTATTGTTAATTTAGGCTCTCTTGCATCAATATGCATAAATTCAAAGCACACCATTAGCATTTGGTATGTTTGGTTTTGTACATTTCCTATAGAAGGTTCCACACTTTGGCAGCTCCAGTCTAATTGTTCTTGTGCAAGATGGGAAGGGCTTCATTGCTGCCATAGGGTCTACATGCCTCCAGATATAAATGTTGTTCTTACTTATTTACTGTTCAGTCAACAATCAAGCAAGATGTCTTTTACCACAAGAAGATTTCTGAATATAAAATAAATTACTTCCAGCACTATGTCTTCCCAACATGTCAATGGTGAGTGGGAGTTCACCTATTGATAATTTCAGTAGAAGCACTTTTTTATTAAGGTGGAAACGAGAGATTTCAAAGCATCATCAATTATACACTCAATATAGATTCTTACTAGTATTTGGCTGTAGAAAGGTCATCAAAATGAAAACAAAAGGTGATTATGATTTGCTTACATTTCAATATAAAACCTAGGCTGAATTTTGTACTTGCTTCAACATGAAATCATAACTTTCACAGCATTTGTTCCAAAGAAATTCTCAGCTAAATCCTTAATTCATGTGGGGATTTTTTTAGGGAAAGCTTTACATCAGTGTACAAATCAGGACTTTCATTTTTTTTTGGGGGGGGGGGGACACCTGATATGTGAAATCTCTTGTTGCAACTTTTTTGACACAGCCTAGCTTGAATCCAGGAGGTGCTTGAAAATGTGCATTGACGAGCAGCAAGATTTGCAAAAGGGGTTTATTGTAAAACATCTAGTATCACCGCTATATTGGAGATGAGTGTCAAAAACACCTTATTACGCTGCACAAAATTATGACCAACCAACTTGACATCGATTTAGACAAGTTCACCAATCCAAAACCACCCAGGGCGAAGAGAACACACAACAGAAACTGATTCTTCATGAAGTTTCAAGTACCAGCATTGTGAAGAAGTCCTTTTTTGCTGAGGCAGTGGATCTCTGGAATGCGCTGCCCAGGAGGAAGTTTCAACGAGGTAAGGTAGTCCTAAAGTTGGCTCCATTCCCAATTTATGCACGGATATGGATACTACATTAGTAGAAGTACTATGATGTGTAGATTAACTACATCATAGGGAGCAAGCAATTGGGATACCTCAAAAGGGGCAGAAGATTTTTGGCACTTCTTTTAGGACTCTCATTATTTATGCCAAGGAAAATGGAAGACTTATTTTTTGCAAAGAATTTCATGATCCCCCTTTGCTTCCATTAGAACAATTCATATTTCCAATTATTTTATGAAACTTCTCTATTTAAACATTCAGGTTCTCAGCTCTCTATACTTGATGGAAATCTTCATGTCTCCCTCCCACTCACAAAAATTGTTTGGATCAAATCAAATCATCCTCTATCCTACTGGCATATATAATGACTCCTTAAAATGGGGCCATAAAAAGACAAAAAAATACTTCATGAGCATGTTAAAAAGAGATCTTTTTTTCATTTTGTTTTGCTTGTCATAGTGAAGTCACTAACCTGAAACACCACATTGGTACCATATCGCATTCAAGATTAGTGTTTATCATACAATGATCTGAAGATTAGGGAATATGGTTTCTAACATGCCTATATTATTCTAAAGGAATCACACCACTAATAAACTAGGTGTAGCAGACAACGTTAGTGCTGAGACAGTGTTGGCATCCGAAATATGGCCCTTTGCCTAAATAAAGAGTCACAAAATGTTGATAAGTTGTGTCTTTATATGAAATTTAAAATTAATCATAATGTGTGGACTAGTAACAAACCATTTGGGTGGTAAGGATTTTGTCTGTGCCATTTTTGTATAATTTCTGAGGGTTTGGGGAAACTGTGCAATTTTAATTTCTAGTAACATTCAACTAGGCATGGACGTTTTGAAAACAGCCTTCATCATATGACTTTTTCATTTTCAATCTTCCAAAAAAATCCAGTTTTGAAATAACCAGTCGCTTTATAGTCGAGAAATCAACATTTGGTAAGAGGTCATTTTGTACACAAGTCTATGGGGAGTTATTTAGTGGTGTGATTCCTACAACATCCCTTGAATGGTTACAATGTGACAATTATCAGTCTTCAATCCTATTATAGCTGAGCCAACTTATTCATGCAGTTGACCCACAAGAGCAGCAAATACTTAAGTTGTCTACAATGATCATTTACCCTGAAAAGCTGGCAGCTATTTGCCATGCTTATATTTTTTTTGTATATTTCTCAAGAAACTGTAATTCTTATAAGCTTGTTTGGTGTAATAGTTAAACTCTTGAGGTTTTCCACAGAATCAACACAATTCTCCTTGGAAGTTTCTCCAAGGTGACATCCTGCTTAACTCAATACCCTGGACATTCCAGCTACTGTCTTATCTCACCACAGAAGTTCTTGGAAATGTGGAGGAGAATGACATTGAAGATGTGTGGACTGAACTGTTGCTATCTTGAAAAAGAGTAGGAGAAACAAATGCAAGATGCACGGACCAATCTGTTGCTATCTTGACGCTAGCATGCTTTCTTACAGAAGTAGAGTGTTTGAAATTTAAATGTACTCAATCAGTCAGTTAAGCAATCAACTAAGCAATCAACTTGATCTCCCAACAATAGGCAAACTTATTAAATGCAAGACCACAATAATACATGATCAGTTCCACACTCTCAATCCAGTTTAGGTGGTATGCCCATTGTCAATTCATTATTCTCAGTAGCACAAGTAAAAAATGCTCATATAGTATCTTTCCCAGAACAATTAGCAATTGAAATTTGACCACAGCGACTCTCCTCAGTGTGTAAAAAAGAATATTTCCTAAACTCAAGTGTCACTTGAGAAAATATCGTGACGTTTATATCCTCTAAAATCTACATGTATGATAGTTATGAAATGTGGCAATTTTTACGTTATATGGATTGTGCTCAATAAGATAGGCCCAGCGAAAAACAATGAACGTTACATTACAAAAGAGATTAATGTTCAAAGAGTAGAAATACAAAGCGATAACACTTCCACACATGCATACCGTCGTTAGCGGTTTGAAATAAAAAACGACGGGGTAAAACTAAAACAAAAAACATGAATATAGACGGCGTAACAGGCAACGGGGGAGTGCGGTCAAGAATCCAAAAATTAGACATCGCATTGGCTTAACACTGTTATAAAAAACGAAAAATATTGACGAAAAATTATTGAAATTAGTATATGTTGTCAAGGAATCTTTTTATTTGTAATTTTTACAGATTGATGTAACAGCGTCTTTTAATCGTTATGAGTGCATTGGATTAACGGATGCTAAAGGGGAATGGCCCGATATAAGGATTTATAAGTTGTCTCTTGATAATGGCCTTCACCCCAAATGCCATCTGCAAAGTTTTGCAACCATATTTCAATCCATTTGGAGGGGGAGCTAAAAACGTGATTTTGTAAGAACTGACATTTACCTAGATGAGTATATGACTTGATCTCAATTTTCGTAGTATAGATAGATTGCATTTGCACACTTCTTATAAATGTGATATCTTCCAATTCCATACAGTGGAATGACAGGTAAGATTTCATGAAGTAAAAAAGTTAAGTTGGTATATGAATGCAATAGTGACAATGGGCCGTGGATGAACATTTTTGAAAACATTGTGAAAAATTTAAGTCTTGGGGTGGACAGAACGTAAAATTATTTATGAAATAAAATAAATCATTGGGGGAATGGTTGCTGAAGTGGGAGCTTTACATGTTGGAAGGGCTTTATAATATTTAAAACAAAATGTTATTGATCACGTTGGTACGTTGACGATGTGCCGAATCAGTAAGCACTTTACGTCCGTCGGCATGCCAAATATCTGGAAGTGCTTCTTCCAGTTCTGTGGTGATCGCAGTGGTCAATATGTGGGTGGTAAGTATAGCGTTGATGTTTTTCCGAATAAGGGGTGTATTATGGTCTATTTATAGTAGGTGATTGGTCAATTTTCCCTTTAAAAAATCGTAAATTTAAATGTAAAGGGGATATGAGCTCCTATCACTCTCGTGTTTAAATATTCGTTTGATGTGCAAAAAAGTCACATAAGTCAACTTGCAAAAACTCACTTGACATAACTTTACAGTGGAGAGTTTCCAATGACTCGCCCTTTCCGTTTTAAAGGAATTTTATTTTGTATATTTCTCAAGAAACTGTAATTCTTATAAGCTGTTGGTTGTATTGTTTTGTAATAGTAAACTATTGAGGTTTTCACAGAATCAACACAATTCTCCTTGGAAGTTTCTCCAAGGTGACATCCTGCTTAACTCAATATACCTGGACATTCCAAGCTACTGTCTTATTACCACAAAGTTCTTGGAAATGTGGAGGAGAATGACATTGAAGATGTGTGGACTGAACTGTTGCTTATCTGAAAAAGCGTAGGAAAATAAATGCACGATGCACGGGACCAATCTGTTGCTATTTGACGCTAGCATGCTTCGTACAGAAGTAGAGTGTTGAAATTAAATGTACTCCAATCAGTCAGTTAAGCAATCAACTAATCAACTTGGATCTCCCACAATAGGCAACTTATAAATGGCAAGACACAAATATACATGATCAGTTCCACACTTCAACTCAAGTTTAGGTGGTTGCCCATTGTCATTCATTTTCTCAGTAGCAAAGTAAAAAATGTCATAGTATCTTCCCAGAATCAACGTTGCAATTGAAATTGGACCACAGCGACTCTCCTTTTCAGGTGTGTAAAAAGAATAGTCCTAAAACTCAAGTGTCACTTGAGTCAATAGCGTGGGTGGGTTGTGTTCTTTATGAATCTTCCTTCTAATTACAGGAAAAGTCGTCATGAAACGATGCATATACCATTGTAGTTTCTGCGTTCCACAGATGATTGGTAAACTTTGAACTAATTTGATGACCATTCAATTAATTAGCAATGATTAGCTGAGTAACACTGGCCAGCATTACCAGGAAAAGGGCAAATTGACTAGCAATCTCAAATGATTGGTAAACTCTAATTCCCAAAAAAACAAAATGGAGGACAAAAATTCCAACTTAGGTCTAAGCTAATGGGTTTGTCTCGCCAAAAGATTTGGCAAAAAAGTACACAGTGCTATGAGTGGGCAGATGTGTGCTGCTGTTGTGCATGAGATGGTGGGGCCCCCTGTTTTTTTTCTTTCTGCGTTTGGAAAATTTCTTTAATTTTGTATATTTTGAGTGGGAGGGGGGAGAAGAGAAAAAATTGGGTGCAATAGTCCATATTAGCGAAAAATAAGTGGTTTAGTTCTACCATTGATTTAGTCCTATTGACGCGGCTAATATGCACAAGGCAAACCACACTTCTTAAAATACAATCAATCCATGACATCGTTCCATTATACCCTTTTGCTAGGTCCGATATTCTTGTTCTTCATTCAATTCACATGGGATGATCGGAACTCTTGTCACAGCGCATTACTCTTTCCGGGTGTCCGATTGTAACACGACCTGCTGGCATTAAGTGTTTGGGATATTCACATGGAATGCATTATGCAGGGTGGTGACGTCGCAATTAGATGTTCATGCCTCGCTTGTTGGTGGTTTGAAGATTCTTTGGCGTGTGCATCGCAATGGTAGCGTGTGCCCGGCGGCAACCGCTGACTCGTTATAAATGGGTGCGTGTCCGTTAAAAGTTTGTTATTTGTGTAAGTACCATACAAATGCCCAAGGTATACACTCATTACCACCTACTTTGGGCAGTGACTCAATACGCTATATTTGAACCGCTTTACATTTTCACCTGGGTAGAAAAGCAAGCGAGATAAAGTGCCATGCCACAAGTTATTGCACAACACAGTGTGCTGCAGTGGGATCGAAACCAGACCTTGGGTTGCGAGTCGGTCGTTTTGTCCACTGGACCACATGTGCCCCTTGTTCCCTAATATCTCATTAAAAAACATGATAATTTGCACTGGAAAACAGTGCCAATCGGACATTGCAGAAAAACATTTCTGTGGCTCTTCAAGGGTATGCGGGTCCCTTACTATGAAAATGGGACAAGGCACAACACATGACCGTGCTTTGACAAAACATCTTTTATCTGCTCAATAACACTATTGCTGAAGAAATTTCAAAACAAGTCAGGAATCGATTGAATATTCTGGTCCTATTGGGAGGGTTGATATTCTCGTTTTCACCCTGGAATTCTTTGGTCACACAGCAGTGGTTTCTTTTTACCAGGACATGGCAGCATGCAAGTACATTTCGGATCCACCTCAAGGCCGGATGTTAAATTTTATTAGTGCAAATAATTTCTGCCAGCAAGACTTTCTAAATTTTCATTCGATTGTTTCGACAAAGATCCTTCTTAAAAACAGGAGTAATTTCATTAGCCAAATGCCTCCAGCTTATTTGGGAATGAACAAATTGCTTGCAAAAGTTAAGCTCTGTTACAGAATGCTTTCTTAAGAAGATATGATATGTAAAAACCATTTTTTTTACTTTATCAATTTGTGTTATTTCAAACGATTTCTAAAAGGTTGCTTTCTCAATACAAGAAATAGACAAAATATCTAGGGGGTCTTCATTTTGAGTAACCGGGTTCAATTCTTACCAAAGAGTGTATAATTGTAATCGCCATTAAGAAGGCGAGGTTATTGCACTATTGCTACTAAATGCTTTTCCAATTTCCTCTGCCTGATTTAGTTGTTCTGTTCCATGCCAAATATGGCTAATTTAAAAAATTTGGGTACAAACTATAGATGTCCCATGATGTAAGCTTAACACCCCACGGGGGAAAGTACCTAAACAAACATATTGTCTTTTAGCAAATCCGAAATACATTTAGAAGAAAACTGTTTTCAAGTGGAAGTTTGAAAGTGATTGTATTCACATAATTCAGGACTTTGAAGATTCTATATTCAGGACACATACCAACAAGCACACACCAAAAAATACTTAAGGTGCACCAAGAGATTCACATATCAAATGTCAAAAAAAACACGTAAAGCCCTCATTTTTATACAGACATCACACACAAGAGCTCATTTTACAGCGTTACCCTGAACTCATTTGCATGGACAAAAAACAGTTTAGAATCAGACTAACCTTTCTTTTGAATTATTCAAATACAAATTTGAACATTTTCTCCACACTAATATTTCAGGAACAATTTGAATTAACCAGTGCACAGTATATATGGGCCTTCAAACATGAAGGAAAAAAAATTGTTTTCTCATCGACTTCGAACTAGTGAAATCTGGAAACTAGACAGATTCCTTCTCCACTATTATTCACTGATGTAGTGACGTTAGCAAACATGGTAACTGTTCAAGCCTTGGTACATGCACGTGTTTCGAATCTGATATGTCAGTAGGTTTGTGTGTTGCTTATGTGATTGTGGCTCCTACCCAAAGTTAGCGTGAGACAGTTGACCTTATTCTAGCGTGACAGTCTTACATCAGCGATACAAAAGGAGCTGAGTGAATAACGAAAATAGACAGGCCTGTAGTCTGGATTTATTGGGGAAAGATTTCCAATTATGGACACCACATTTTTTTAGTCGAAAATTTATTCATGTTGCTTCATAAATATGAGGGGGTTGAGGATTGAAGCACATATTGTACTTTATGTACAAAAATGACAGTATTGTATTGATGTACACTTGCAACTATATGTTGATGTACTTAATTTAGCCTTCTGTGCGCGGTCATATGTGGAAGATTTAAACATAAAATCAAATCCCTGACATGTCTTCTTGGGGGCTGAGCTTATTGTAAAAATTATACTGACATGAATGTGGGATATAAATGAGTTCCCTCAAGGGCCAAACTCGTGTCTACGTACTATAATCATGCCAATTGCATAAATAATAGTATGTATGGGCCTCTCCCATTTATGTAGATATCCTTTCTGAATCATATCAAGGATAACAGGCCAGGAAGGGTGACTATTAATTTGTGCCCTAGATGATAATCCCCCATCCTTCATGCATATTAGATGTGTGGCAACACGTTGGATTGATCAAAGTTCTACACTGTAGCAAAAACCCCATCATATTGAATGCCGACTCGCTCATATTCAATTTCACTAAACGATATTCGAGTTGCCATTCGATTTTGAACAACTCTGACTTGGCAAATTGAAATTTGGAGGTGAGCTTGTTTACTCGTTTGAGTGTGCTGTTTTTGACAAAAAATAATGTATCAGTGGAAATTTTGGAAGTGATGTTCTTGGTGAATATGAATTTGGGTTTTTAGCACTGCATGTGTTGGAAGGTCATGCATGTTGCTTCCTGTTGACCTAGCACATCTAGGCATGATCACTGAAGCAGAACAAGGAACTATTGATGGGTTGATGAGAGATAAGCAATTAGCTGCATCTTTAAAGGTTCACCGAGAGATTTCAAGTCATCCATATTTTTTGTGATATGTTTGTATTTCATATAGATTATACATTCAGGAGTCGATTCCCTACCTTTTATTTGGCTACAGAATTAACTTAAAATAATTATTTTAATTTTACCCTGTATTTTTAGCTTTATTTTTGCACTATGTAAAACATGCGCTGAATTTCCTATTTGCTCCTATAAGGAAATTAGAATTTCACGATTTTTGTACCAAGCAACAGTTCTCAGCTTTATATCCTTCAGATGGTGCTATATTGTTTGATAAAAGCTTCAAGAACCAGTGCAAATAAGAACTTCAATTTTTTCGCCACAAATCTCTTTGTTAATTTAAAAGGTTGGGACCCAGATCCAATCTTATTCAATCCTATAATCATTACAAATGTTCTATTGTTTATTATGAACTTTATGGAACATCAGGCCATGTATTAGTGCCGAAAATGCAAAATAGAAATGACCTCTAAGCCATGAAAGAGAAAAAGCAGTGATTGATAATCCCGAGCCATCGAAAAAAATCATAAAATCCTTAATTTATTGCTATCTTTGTGGATTATCATGGGCTGTACTGACTCAACCCTGTGATTTTTGGCTGGAAATCTGTGTATTTAGAGACAAAAATGGACGTTAAATGTACATTGTATCTGTCCTGGACTTTCTATATTTAGCAACAATAAGTCTGATATGAGACAAAAAAAAACTAATAAAAAAAACCAATAAACTACTAAGAAATATAAGACATTTCTTTTGGTGAACGTTATATTTTTGCTCTAACCTGAAAGGAAGCTCCGATTGTTTGTCCAAACAAAAAGTACTTAAAGTTATTTTTTTTAATTTCAAATGCATTTTTATGTTTAGCCCTTCCAACAACGACCTTCCCCTCAAAGCCTCCTCAGAAGAAAATTTAATAACATTTAATAAGGACAAGGTATAAAAAGTGAATATCAAAAACGAAATTCGTGACAATTCTCATGTTTGTGGTTAGTTAAGCAACCGCTCCTGTCTATAGCATCACATACATTTCCAAACACCATTTCTGCAGGAAATTGGAATGACATTGCTGAGGAAGTAACTAACCTAGAACAGAATACGGCTATGTTACCGACAGAACTTGGGAATGTTACAATCATGAAGGAATACTAACACCCTAATTTAGATCCAACATTGATCCGGGGCCTATCGGAACCGTGCATCATTCACCCATTGATACCCTATATTCTGTCTGTTTGGGCTAAGTTGAGGGAAGTAAAAACTGAAACAGAATACGGCCTATGTTACGACAGAAAACGTTGAGACATGGTTAATATCATGAAGGCATTTTACACACACTAATTTAGATCCAACATTGATCCGGGCCTAGACTGAATCTGTGCACAGCACCAATAGACTATCAAGGGCTTCAATTCGACGCAAATCCCCGAATCTGATTCGCGCAAGATTCTCGCCACAGCTCTTTTCTGCGGGAATCAAATCAGATTCGCGTAATACTTGCCGTAAAGCCTAACTCAAATCCTGCATTTTTTGTGGTCCTTTGGTCGTATTTTTAACTATTGACGAGTTCCCTTGGAGCGATAAAGCTTACTTGTAATGCGTAACTCCGCGGCATCTTATCGTGTAAAAGCTGTTTGCCGTGTTGTTTGTTTATTTTACATAACACCATAGCCAACCACCAACCATTATACAACCATGAGAATCCATCTTGCTGCATTGACCTTATGACCTGGGCTAGTTTTAAGCCGATCTATTATTGGGCAACCTTGATCACATGCCTTTTTTACCACGTACCCCTGACATGCATTCTTATACCCACAATCCTTGTGCATATTTTTTAGATTAGCAGTTAGTTTCAATTTGATTTTGCAAACTTCCTGGAAAAAATATTTAAATGAAAAAACCGAACACATGGCATATTTTCTTAATTTAATTGTCGATTTTATGAAAAAATGAATCATAATCAAAGTAAACCCCTGTTTAAAAGCAAATCGCAATTTGGCGTTGAGGTTTATGATAAATGAAAATTGTTTTGTTGACATCTGCAGACGAATTTTTTACCATGCCGACCTGGACATTTTAAACGCACATGACCGGCAAAATGATTGGAGTTTTCTCCACATTGTTTCACATAACACTTTGGGGCGCTGGTGCGGGGCAAGGCGTGAACTTGACCACGAAGGACTTAGTCCCATAGGTACCTTATACTTCATATTATAAGGGGACCCCACAACTTGCCCCATAGGAATCGATGTCACTGAATTCCCATTGAGTGTGGATGGAGCAAAATTTTTTCCACCTCTTTTTCTCTGAAAATGATGAAAGGCGCAATAATTACTCGCAAATATCCAGTGTTCTACCCCTAAGGTAAGGAGAACACATGCAAGGTATGTTTAGCAGGATAGACGTGCATTTTGGTGGTTGTAATCTTCATACAAATTCAATTTTAGTGTACACCGGTTGCTGCAAGGTGTGACTCTTATTAGACACTGTTTAGAAGAGTTCACGGTTGGGACTAGAAAAAAGGACTCATCCCGCCTAGGGGATGATTTAGTATTCTGCACCCCATCCTTCACATGCAGTTTATTCTCCGTGAGGCATGCCGATTCAAACATCTTCACATGGGTGTTGGCAACCATCCAAAATTCTTTCCGCTAAGGTTATATTACTAGTATTTTTTTTGTGATGATTTTGTTTTATCAGAGCAGCATGCCAACACCCAAGTGAAGTGCAGAGAGTCAATGATTTCAGGTTTCTAGTCACAAAAAGTTCCTTATGTACAGTTCCTATAAACAATTTAAACAACCAAAATATTAAGAAAACAAGACAGTTGAGTTCCCAATCCCATACATTTGTAAAGTGTTTTTATTATTTAAGGTCTTAATATGATGGGGTATGGTGCTTAAATCTTGCCACTTTTCAATTCTTCGTCGCTTTGAAATGAGAAAGATTTTGGCAAGAATCTGCAGATTCACGTGAAAGCCTTTTGCGGAATCAATCAATCTTGCAAAGTCCGCATTGCGAATTTGAGGCCCCTGACTATAGTCGTTCGGTCTCAAGTTAAGATTGCGATTTCAAGATACTTTCTGGTGTTGTGAATATCCTAGGGCATAAACACATCCTGAGTCCCTCAACAATCACATAAAAGTGGTAACACATGGGAGTTCTGCTTCATTTTTTCAAAACCCCCTTTTCAATGATTTTTCAACCATTGATTTAATTTACCCCCCTTTTTTTGCAAAATTCGATGACAAATTATGGTTTAAAATACCCCCTATTTCAAGGTTTCAATGACAACGATTTTCAACAAGCCCCTTTTCAACGACTCTGTATAAACAAAACGTAGGCCTACAAGTATCACAACATTACGTTGTGTCTGCTGTATACTCCCCAAGATGATCTTGTGTCTTTAATTGGTATTAATTACAATACCTGTAACTGATTTAAAGGAAAATGCAATCAAATATAAATTCCCTTGAAGCGTTATATACAAAAATATCCGATCGCCCACTACCATTCCTGGGAAATACACACCCCCTTTTTTTAAAAATTTCCCATTCCAGGAGAACGGAGCTCATAATCCCGCTCTTTTCCGTGATTTTCGCGGTCCGCGTGACATTAAAAAATATACACCTTTCCACAAAATTTAGAACTCTCAAGTTACCACTTTTCATGTTGAGTTGAGGGACCGGGATTTATGCCAATACAATCGGTCCCCGGACCGGCATGTGTCCGTCGCCTGCCATCAATGTTTGTATATGATAGGCCTCATATGACCTTTGACCTCATCACAAATGAGGGATCCCAATGTTGCACCTATGGCTCAAGTTTGTTCCAATTGAACAGTTTTTCCCCCCGCAACTTTTCATTGAGTAATTTTACATTTTTATCCTACCCCTTACAACTTTACCCCCATGACCTTTGACCTTGGCCAGTGACGCTTTGACCTCATCAACAATAGGGATCCCTGTTGCATGCTATTTCTCAAGTTTGGTTTAAATCCATCAAGTATGGCCAGATAATTACAGGCAAATGTTAACAACCCTTTTTTCCCATAACAACAGACATCAACAGTGGACAAGGTGATCGCCTATGTGTTCTCCTTCATAAGGCAGGCGACACATTAAATATATGAATGAACACCGGACTAACATTCTTTATTTATTGATCTTCTGGGTGACTGAAGCAAAAACAATAAAGTTTTGTATTGATTTCAAAATCATAATATTTTGCTCCTACTGTCCATAGCAGCATGTTTGTCTGCGAGACCATAATGTGTCAAAACTGTTTCTAGTGGAAAGCAACGCTCATAGTTGCTTACTGACTAACACAAGTTTATTTGCATTTGCAGAGATTATGATATGGCATGCGTAAAATTGATGTCCTTGTGCAATCAAATACAAGAATTATGTAGATGGGAGTTACTATGGCAGTAAATGGGAGTGGATAACTTGTGAACGCACATTTTCTCGTTAGATCAATGCTTAATATGCAGATTCCCAGACCCGGATTCATCTGTATTAATTTGGATCTGAAAATGCAAGTAGGATAATCCCCCATTTTATTTGTTGTTGGTTTTATAAAACACAAAAACACATAAGAAAAAAATAAAAAACTTAAAAAAAGCAAAAAATAAAAAACATCAAATTTTACTTTCTAAGGCAGTGAACATTCAGTGGGACTTAAAAGGTGTATGACCCAATTAACAATTTTATCCCCACCCTACTTTATCCTATCAAAATTGACATGTTTGTATCGGAGTAAAGTTTCTATTCCATTACCCCCAGTGAAATTTAAAGGAGCATTTCATTTTTGTTATGATTCCTATAGATCCTCAAGAAAAGGTTATTTCCAAAATTTCACTTGATTCTGAATGGAATCACCACCACTAAATAAACTAGGGTAGCAGACGAGGTCATTGCCGAGAATGAGCTAGAATTATAAACCACGAGGGGAATCGCGTGTATTATGGAATAGCCAAAGCCCGTAACCGATTTCCTCCGTCACACACAAGCGCGCCGTGGTGTTTGCTGTGCTTAAGCACTCTCGCGCGTCGTCAATGTGAAGTGCGCAACACACGCATATATAAATATGTGCGTCACGCTTTATGTTATCAGTGTTGCATTTCCCCAGGTTCCATTTCTTATCGTCCGATTTTTCTGCAATAATTAATGCGAAACCAATCGCTTGTAAGAAACCATGCTTCTAAAGAAGATTCTTGCATCGCTAATGCATCAAATTGACCCCTGTTAATTTTGCGTAGTAAAAGAGATATTTGAGTTCCTAGTGATAGCATGTGGCATCAGTTGTTCTTGTTGTTTCACTTTCACTCGCTAAGTGTGACGAAAGTAAAATATCCGCGTGTCTCATAAATATGCATAAGGATTTTCTCAAATACGACGATACGTACAGCCCCTTGGATGTTGCCCAAAACTATGATAACACTGCGAAGTGCGTATTCTCATTATAATACTTTTGGGCACCCCGATTTTGGTTACGCCGTTGCGGGAGAATCTTCGGGTCCGGGTTATATTTACGTCATTGGTGCCGAGACAGTGTTTGTGTCCGGAATATGGCCCTTGCTTAAATGACGAGTCACAAAATGTTGATGAGTTGTCTTAAAAATGAAATGGAAAGTAATCATAATGCTTTGACTAGTAACAAACCATTTGGTGGTAAGATTTGTTGTCTGTGCCATTTTTGTATAATTTCTGAGGGTTTGGGGAAACTGTACAATTTTAGTTTCTAGTAACACTCAACTAGGCATGAATGTTTTGAAAACATGCAAATCTTTCGATGCTCTGTAGCTAAAAAAATCAGCCTTCATCATATGACTTTCATTTTTGTTGAAGAGGTATAGTGCTAATCTTCCAAAAAAAAATCAGTTTTGAAGTAACCAGTCGCTTATAGCCGAGAAATTGACGTTTGGTGAGAGGTCCTTTTGTACACAAGTCTATGGGGAGTTTTTTAGTGGTGTGATTTCTGATGGTGTGTTTTGATGTTATGATTAAATGTTTGTATTACACTGCCCCACAAGTCAGAAAATACAAAATTACAAATTATTCCAGAGGAGATCATTTTTTACCAAAGACAGAGATACTAACAGCCAACATTTCAGATGATGTAAAAATCACAATTTTTTTTTTGGTACGTCGGGCGAGGAGGGGAAGCTGTGGATCACAAAATGTCCTAGGCCAGGGAAAATTCTTGTTCTTTACCATTCCCCCAAAGCCAATTTAGTGCACTGCACATTTTGCTTGTACTATCCAAACCGCTCAACTAATCTATACTACTAATAAATGAGATCTCTCTGTCTGTCTGTTCGGCTATGCGTTTTGTTATGCGTTTCGTAAAATTGGTCGTCCGATACATGTAATGGTTCTCGAACCATACATACCGCTGGACCACACCACCATACCCCAGGACCATACCCCCATACTCCAGGACAACACCTCACCACCGGACCACATCCCCATACCCCCGGACCACACCGATCATGCTGCCATAAGGTCTTTCCTATCGGATGACCTAATAAAGATAACTGGACCTAATTTATCCTGTATGTAGTCTTGCTTGCCATTTCATTGCAGCCAAGATTGCACAAGCACAATTAATATTATACCCAGGTCAGAAAATAAGTACAATACCGTAATCATAAATACCCCGAGGGTACAGATATAAAATTGTAACATCGTTGAACAGCAAATAGTGACAGAAGAAACAGTGGACAAGTTAACAATACTGTTATGCAGTAAGAAGCTGTTGGGAATATTGCCAATATATATTCAGCCAATCCCACAATATAACAGATTTGCAAAATTAAAGGCTGACTCAAGAGATTTCTTGATAAGGGCACCCTCAATTTTTAAGGTGGATGCTGCACGATCGTGTGCACAGCCGTCTACGGTCAGTACGCGCAGGACTCTCGTAGTAGATTTGGAGCCCTAACAACACAATCAGTCCTTTTTTCGCGACACGAGGCAAAGTTTTCTGCGAATACGCAATGCAGCAAATATTGCGTAATAAAATTATATTGCGTAATTTCATGTGCGTGAAATTTAAAAACAAAAGGTGCCTTGTAGCCTGAGTCCCTGGCCCCTCGTTCGCAACTAGCAAACATGGCGGCTCAAGATGGCGGTTGCTCATATCAGCACAGTGTAACGGCCGTGTGTATATTAGCGCTATTCTTCCATCGCCTCTCTCAACCAAGCGCGGAGGAACCAGCGATATATGCATTCTGGATACGCTCCTCTTCGCTACCGATATACGCTTGCGGAACTCTCGGTGATGCGTGAGGCGTAAAGTCAAATTACGCGTCCACAGAAACAATACAAATGAAAAAACAGTTTTGCACTTTGTTTGCCACATTTGGGGGAATAACGAAAAAAGTAAGTCCGTGACCCCCAATTTTTATTTTATTTTTGGGACGTATATGGTTGGGATCCTGACATAATTAAAAATTAGAAAAATTCCCGGAAGCGTTTTCTTGCTGTGACTGATTTTTACACCATTTTATCACATTTCCCATAGAACTGTGTACAAATGTTGCCAAAAAATGCATTTTTTTATAACGTAAATATCTCGAGAACGAAGCCCGTAACCCCGTATTTTTATTTTAGATTTTAAATCAGCACCAATGAAAATACCATATATCAAATTTTAAAGAAAATTCCAGGATGAATTCGATCGTGCAGCATCCACCTTAAACAAATCATGTTTTTTTGCATATACATAATGCTTGTCCATATACTGTGTAAAATAGCTAAGCTCAAATTGAAGAAAATCACATCTTTGTTATAAAATTCTGGATCTGGAATTGTTGTTATACACAGTATCCTATGGCACTGTTATACTATACAAACATGTTTACTGCATCAAAACGAAAAATCAGATTCATCTCAAATTTTGGAATTTAGCATTTTAGGTAACTATATTTAGTTCTAGTTGACTATTTTAATTAATACACAAAATATTATATCTCAAATCTCTGAGTCAGCCTTTAAACAACAGTTTTTTTGTCTCATCTTGTGGTGGGTAAAAGTAGGGAATCTGTGGAAGCTCCTTCCTGGGAAATTTGATTTGGAGGGAAATTTTGACTTTTCAGATAAAGAAATACAAATATTGTTGGAAATGTGTGGGAAATGTGACTCAGTTCCCGAGAAATGTACATTTTTTCCAGCCCTGACTTGGCAATGCGATGGATTTGAAGGCTAAAATTTCAGGGCAACGATGAGTAAAATACAGCCTTTCATCTGACATCAAAATCGATACTCAACTTCCAAGTAAATCCGGGTACAAATCTTTTAAGTTAAAATCTTGAGTTCGATTCCGGTAACACATATGGTGCAATTTTATATTATACTCTATATACTGCTGCACCTGAATGTTTTCTGTGACTAAAGTTATAATAGAAATTAGATCACTACAATATCCTTTCAATATGATAAATGGGTGGTGACTGAAACAAGCACAGGTTAAAACACAAAGAGCAATTGTGCACACATGTTGCAAATCATGAACAATGAGGCCGGGTGTACAACATGGCGTTTGTATCCACATGAAACTGACCAAAAAGGTATTTCCTGTGTCTTTTTGAGACAGTCTAGGGAGAACGTTCTCTCGGAAAAAGTGGGATTGGGTAAAAAAGGATTGAACACTTGGAAATGGGACCAAGTGGGAAATTACTTGGGAATAATTTATTACTCAACTAATCACGTATCCGCTAAAACATCATTTGAATGTTTTATAAATGAATTGCTCTCACATAGCATATTGAATAAAGCGGCACTGGCAACATTTCACAAAATATGAAATTTCTTCAATGCTTCAAATGATAGTCTAGGCCATTGGACGAACCGAGATTTATATTTTAAACATAAACATAACATACCCCAAAACCGATAGGGAACCTTGATATGAGGATAAAGGACCATCCAGGTAATTTGTAGGCCAACTTTTAAGTATTTCAAGTAACTTTAATCAACAGATGGATAGTAAATGAAACATTTTTGACTCGTACTCAATGTATTAAAACCACAAAGGTTATAGACCGATCAAACAGTGTGCATAGCGGGGAAACATAACGGCGTGCGTGTTTTGTTTGTTAAACGCCATTTCGTCGTCTGCTGAATTTAATGTCCCGGCGACGTTTAAAATTAAACTGTTCTGTTTACCCATAAGGAAGCTGATTGGTCTTAATCATTCGGGTGAGGGCTTTTGAATATATAAAGCCTTACAACCATGCAAAAATATTTGATTTTGAAAAATCTTGAGGGCGCACTACTTTCAAATGTGCCAGTGTCTCTTTAAGGCATACATGATTGTCCACATAAAACCCACCTGTGCTATTATAGTAATATGAAGGGGGAGAACCCGATTTATTGTAATAAAGTTTTCATCTGTAGATGGACCTTCACTTCATCGGTCAGTTTTGGCACCGATAATCAACCCATTTTGAGTGAGCTAAAACTTGAATTTTGTATCCCATAGAGACTGTGTAAAACTTTAATATTGGTCACACCAAAATGGGGCATTTTTTGCTCATAACAGCCAAACCCAAAATCCTTTAGTCCCCGGGACCGCGGTGTGCACTGCCGTCTACCCTTTCCCTCATTCCACCAAGTTAAAATCACATCGATAGAACTAAAGGAAAACATATGGCAGGGAAATATATTAAAGGTTAACATTTGACCCAACACAACAAACAGACATATGACTAGAGTAATCCATATGTGTCTTTGGCAATTTCTTTGCAAGATGTCACAAGACACAAAATCTGGCACATTGCAATGCCCCCCCGATTGCAAGCAATTTCTGCATTGTCTCCTATGAATGAGGATTTAATTTCCACCTGCCTCTACAAATGCAAATCTAGTTGGAATTGTCATAGTCAATACACCACATAATGAGAAGGAAATTAATAAAAACCACGTCTATTTCTTGCTCTAACAAATATCGCAATAAAATTACCAAAAGTCCCTTTCAATATTTATGTTGGAAATTAAAACATGCCTTCCTGCATTGTCACGATTTAGTAGGCTGTTAACCTTTGTAAAGGGCCGTGCCACCGGAGTTTACTACAGTGAAAACAAAACACACTCCCGATTCCGAATTGACATAGGTTTGTATTTATAGCATCCAGCCCTGGTTTAGAAAATACATCACGTCGGGGTACATATTCGAGTCCAACAAGGCAACGATATAATAAAAAGAGTGTTTCAATATCAGTTACGCACTATCAATTATGCTTAATATGATACAAAGTATGATAATGTTGGCATTTACTAGCAGGATGTGAAGCGCTAAAGCTACGGGGTGTGGAAAGCCCGGTGAGACATCGAGAGGTACAGGTATGTTTTGGTGCCAAAGGTGTGAGGAGAATCAGCTTTGATTTCCCCTTTAATTTTTATGTGAAAAGTACAGTTTTACTGATTGAAAAAGTGGTTCAGATGTTCACTTCAGGTCTGAATATCAATTTGTAGGCATACCACCTATAATACAATCTGTTGATTGGCTCATTCAGAACACAACATGAGATGGACCTCTTGGAACCAATCAAAATAGTCACTTCTATCTCTGTGTAAAAATATACCACCATCCTTACAGTATCTCTGATTGTCTCACTACTTGATATTACCTTCCAAAATAACAAAGAAGATATGGTCATTCATCAAAGTTTGCAAGGCTCCTTAAACCCCTCCCCCCCCCCCCCAATGGTCTAACAGTACACCTGCTTTCATAGATTCTGGTTTAGACATTTATGATAAGCTCGAAGTAACCTTACAACATCAATCTTCTATATTTTGTATGCAAACAGGCGGTGGAGGGCCAAGAAATCCCAAATTTGATGTTGCCATTGGTTTAACACATAAAATGAACTAGAATTTCGGGGTTTCCGGCTTCGACGCCGCTATATTCAAAGAATATAAGCTGTGTGCGACCCCATGACCTTTGACCCTGGACGTGACCGATTAATCAACATATGAGGGATCGCATGGCACCCTCGGACAACAGTTTGATTCAAATTGAACTTCCAACGTTTTCAATTAGATCAATTTACATTTTTAAGCCCATTTTTCAACATGACCTTGGACCTTGTCAACATGACATTGACCTCATCACATATGAGGGATCCCATTGGGCACCTATGACAGAAGTTTGGTTCAATTGAAGTGAAACTTTTCAATTGAGGCAATTTAAAAAAACTTAACAATTTTTGACACACACACACACACACACATTCATAAAAAACACATTACCACACGTACACGGATTGTAAGTGGTCCTGCCAGATATAGCTGGAGGCACACAAAAATCTTAATGAAAAAGTTTGGATGTTTGGATATGAATAAGAAAATACTTTCTTTACAACATACGTTGAGCTAAAAATAAAAAAAATAAAAAAAATAAAAAAAATAAATAATTGTAATTTATATGAATAACGAGGAGAGTACATGTTCATAATGGGTTAAGGGAAAAACCCATGGACTGACCCACTAAAAGCACCCAAATCGGTTTGTAGTTTTATGTCTATATGCTATAATCTAATGCTACAATTGATGAGATGCAATATTAACGGTTGCAACGAGAGTTTCAAAAATAACAGGATTGTACGAAAAAAAAATGTGGAAAATTCTGATTTGGCACTGGGTAAGCTTTATATCAATAATATCCCCTTCTAGGATTAAGCTGAATGCACTGTTTCTTTGGTAAAAAAATTGTGAATTTTCTAATTGTGTATAGGAGCAAAATACAAAATGCAGCCTAGGTTTTCGATTGAAAATAAGCATATAGAAATCACCTGTTGTTTTCATTTTAAGTTATCTGGAACCAAATACAAGGTAGGAATCCATTTTAAGTCTAATCTAAAAAAATCAGTACATATAACAGAAAACTATGCCGGGTGACTTGAAATCTCTAGTTGCACCTTTAAGTCAGGCTAACTTGGCCGACATTGTCTGGTATGCACTTTTTCAGCTTTTTACCCAGTCTCTAATTGGCTAAATTACACAATAACAACCTATGAATAGAATAACCAATAAAATCAGCCGGTAGTTCCAAAGAGGTTAAAGGTCAAATTCACTGGTGTTGCATGAAAAGCAACAGTTATCTCAGGTTTTGGGTGGTATTCATCACTTTTTTTAGTCAAGGTCAAGGTTTAGCACGACACAAAAGTAAAATAAGAGCCATTGTGATATTTCTCAGAACCAGCAATTTGTAACATGAGACAAGCTGTGTTGAAATTATAGCAAAGAAATTCTGCAGACAAGGAATTTTCCACAGACCTGCAGCAAATATGGTCACAAGCCAGCTTCGTAAAAACAGTAGTATGGTAAACTCTCGCTC
Source organism: Ophioderma brevispina (assembly GCA_023653785.1). Taxonomy (NCBI): domain Eukaryota; kingdom Metazoa; phylum Echinodermata; class Ophiuroidea; order Amphilepidida; family Ophiodermatidae; genus Ophioderma; species Ophioderma brevispina. Next base: position 12,986 of record JAMKCH010009791.1, on the reverse strand, counting down.
CCCTGAAAAGAGTCTGGTTCAATAAGAGGAGGGAACCTTGGCCATCATTAGAAAGCAGGTTCTGAACACCGAATTATTTACCAGGCTAAATAAGATATGACTTTTAAATAAATCATTACCGCGTAGTAATAAATAAACAAACCAATAATTTTTGAACAAGAGTATTTAATACAGCATAAAGCATCTTTATTATTTCAATCACCAAAAAGCACACAATTTTCTTGGAGGGGATAAGCAACATACGCCTTGTAATTGCTTGCGGTACAGCTCTTTTGGATGTTTTGCAACAACTTCTACTGGGAAATCAGCAAAAAAACCCAGATTTCTATGAAATTTACATTTTTAGTTAAAGTTGAGTTTTTGTTTTTTGGTTTTTACGTTTGTTTTTTTTATTTATTACTATATTACTATTAGGTTTCGCTCTCATTTCGCATGTTATTACTAAGCCTGAGGGGAGGAAAACCATGTGAGGAAGTTGAGACAGGGGTCTTCCTGACCTATAAAATAAAACTTAGTGTGGTGTAGTAAATATCAGCATCATACGACTTTATATTCCTTGACCAGAGTATAATGTGAACTGATTTGATTTGTTTCATTCCCAGATATATTTGTTGTACTGACTATTTCATATATTGCATGTTATGGGTTATGGATGCTCCAAGTTTAGTGTAAAACTAGTAACCATGCAGTATTAGGGCAATAAAACAGACATGACCTACAAATGGTCACAATCAGGGGCTGCCAAACTAGGTGGAACATTCCCCCTACTTTGAAGCAAAGTATCCCAATGAAATGCATGGAGGGACTAAATTATCAGCCTCAGGTGCTCCCCTCCCCACTTTTAAGACTAACTCAGTTATGGACCCAATTTTGTTCATGGATGCTGAGATTGTACTATACGAAGTTCAGTATTATGACATATATTACTGAGTAGTCCTTGGTGAAGTACGACTTTTGAACCAAGATCTGGGAGCAAGTTATGTTACTACCATGTTATAATACTGGAGTCCTTGTCTCCCTAAGGCCTAAAAAAATTGAGGGATTGGAGAAAACCCGACCAACCATATTTTACCGCCGACCTAAATATTTTTTTTTATTGTGAATCATGAATAAGAAAAACGAGAATATGCAAAAAACAGGAATTTAATGACGTCATACTTCGTAACTCTAAAGGATTGCAGGAAATCAAAATGACAAATAAAAAGATTTGTTACAGAAAAAGTGAAAGAGTGCCATTTGTGTTGTTGTGTGCATTAGTTTGTTGTTATGAGATGTGAAACTAAAAAAAAATCCAACATACCTACCCTATGGTTTTTCTATGTTAGACAATCAAAACAATTTTTTTTAGGCCTAAGTCTTACAATATTCACAGGAAAGTTGAGGAAACACAAAAGTTCTACAAAAACTTTTTGAGAACACCCACATTTTCAGGGGGTTACCAGGCCTGGAGGATCACATGGTGACACAGTCAGGGTGGAGGACCTCTGAGAAGTAAAATAGGCTTCTGTTAAGTAGTAAAAAATAATTTTGTGCAAACCCCCAGGGTGTTTGTGCTACCTCCGCCACCCCTGCTGGGTATACGCTGGTGATGTGATGAATTGAGTCCTCGAGAGTTACTGTTCTGTGGAGCCAGTTTCACAGATTTTAGACACAACAGTTAGTAACAGCACTTTTTCCAACATTCAGTAAAAACTTCCAAGAACTAGTTATTGATTACTACTTAAGGCAAAATTGCAGTGGCCTCATCTACAGCAGCAGGCAGAAGATCACCTGTAACAACAACCTCTAAAAGCATCAGGATGTACCTTGTCGTCCCAAGAAGAAGTCAACTTTAGAGTACACTACATAATAGGTAATGCTAAAACACAGCTAAATTGTGTTCAGTGATTGTCTACTTAAACAGGTTTTTAAAACAGATTGTGCGGATAGTGGTACCCTTGGAGTAGAGCTGGGGTACACGGAGTACCTGAAGTCGGTGGCATACCTAAGAAATGGCAGTGAAGCAAGCATCGGGAAGATATAAGAAACTTAAGTCATCATCGTGCAATGTACCTTTAAACTTTCAGTCGCCAGCCCGGGACAGTGTGAGTGGCAGTGACATGGCCGAGATCTCGCACTGCACCGAATGTGATAATTTTCACCTGCTTTTACAGGGTTTTATGTATTTTCCATGGCTTGTTAAAGAGGCATTTGCATATAGAACCTTCTGTTGTTCATTGTTCAATGATATCTTTGATGAAAACAGTATAAATTTTACTTGAATTCATTAGAAATGTTTGTACTCCAGTGGAGGGTGCTACTGTATTGTAATTCTCTCTGCTTATTGACAAAGCTGTATGTAAGATATGAAACACAATACCTGAGCTAAAAATGTTTGAAGGAAAATCAAAAATTTTTAGGATTGAAGTGGGGGGGATGATATGTCCCTAAATAGTTTCGCAAAGCTTTTATATAACCACATAAAAAACACTAAAGCTTTTAAAAAATGTGTAAGTACATTCAAATTTAAAATCAGTTTAGAGCCGAAAGTTTACCCTCCTAAATAAAAGGCTGCCTGTTTATCTGTGTACCCATCAAGTAAATACTTGTCAATAAAAATATAATTGAATACAATGAAGTAGGGCTTACATATGCCAATCCAAGATCTGCTTTCCAGCGTGATACATATCCTGTACTTAACTTATAGCAATCCATCTGAAACACTGTGATTAATGGTTTGGAGGAAAGATAACAATTTTAGTGATACTTTTCAAGAAATGGCTAGTGTTATAATAATAAAAGGTTTAGTAAAATTTGAGTGTTGTACTGTAATTATTCGCATCCGTTATAAATATGTTATGATCTAAGGATGGAACAAATTGTTACAGTACTTTTACATTAATATTCCAATATCTAATTTTTTCAGTGTTAGCATCAAATTTTTCTTTTTTAGAGCATCAAACCCCACACAATAGTGTTTAATAGTTGGGATATGCACCCAGCACAATCACATGTTTTGACCTAATAAATGGTTTTTTTTATTTTTTAAAAATAATTTTACAAAAATTTAAAAATGGGGTTCTTCACAGCATGATTTGAAACAATTAAATTCAACCCCAAAACTAAATTTTTGTGTCCAAAATATGTTGGATCAAAATGAAATCTGCTATACCCCTTTAAGAAGATTAGCAGCTGTAGCCTCGGACCCAAATTTATGTGATCAATTTCACGTCCTACATAGTGTCAATCAGCCTGGGGTGTGCCAGGATTGGCTTTTTAACGCCAAGGAACTTTTATTCAATCACATTATGCATATGTCCTTATCGATAGATGTTAGGGCACAGGAATGGTGTTCTAACTTTTAGTCGCGACCTGCAGGGTGTTGGGGCTAGCAGTTTTTTGGTTTTTAGTTACATGCACAGAGCCTGTTGGACCTCTAATAGTAAGCGAGTAGCTCGATGCCATCACAGTCGGGAAGACCATGCGTTAGGGAAAGGCTTGCATTATGGTAGCATAATGCGCCTAGTGGATTACTTCAAAGTGCACTCTATGTAAAACAACTCAAATAAGTTTACAAATCCATTATTTGCACAACTAAGCTAAGACCAGTTTTTACAACAAATTTAAATCAATCATTCATCTTGAGCTCTTCTTGTGCCCTAAGCTAGCTAAAAATGGTGGCTATCAGGCCTCACTCCCTATTCCCCTATCTAACACCTACCACCTACACCAGTCCACCCATTCAACAATCAAATAGATATTTTTCATCACTTGCATCTGCCCGATATATTTGGATCAAATTTTCATCATGATGATATGAACACAATTATTTGTTTGTTAGCATGATTTAGTTCAAGTCTAATGCCAAAACATACACTTCTGCTCAAATTAAATGATAATTAAATTCAAACAAACAAACAAACATTCATAATTTTTTAAAGCCCGATGGTAGTAACCTCTTTCAATAAAAATTTAGAAAAAGTATCAGAGTAAACATGCAGAGTGCCCTTTAATAAGGATAGTCTAGTCTATTGGAAGAGGAGGTATTTAGATAACAACTTACACACATCCTTCCAAATCTTAGTGACCCTTCCAAACATGATTGCCCAAGATGATACTCGGTGATATTCACATTTCACAGACTCCCCATGAATTATAAACAAATAACTTGTCAGAAAATTGAATATAAATTTCCTAGCTATTCCAAATCATCACCAGTAATTCACCTCCATGTTACTCTAATTTCCAACAATTGGTTCGTGTATGTCATTAAATCACCATGACATCAAAGCCCATCATTTCCCAAATAGGAGTGAGAGTATTCAATATAACCACCACATCAGCTGATTCCTAGTAGTAGGTTGGCATAAATTACCTCCATAATGGAACTCAACTCACCTAAGGCAGAACAATTCAATTGGTTGGCTAATTTTAGCATAAGTGGCATTGTGTATAAGCATGCATCGGAGACATGCAGACTACTAGCAACAGAATGTATACAACATATTACACATCTCTTTTGAATACATCATTTCCTCGTTGCATACTGTTGTGTTCTCTCTCGTTACCTATTGGATAATAGATTTTTTTGTGTTTTTACTCTCCCAGTTTTAGGCAGCACATCAAAATATCTACATTTTTTGTTTTACTTTGAAGAATGTCCACCCTGCAAAATTGGGGGATTCAAAGTACAGCTCATGATGAATCTTTTGTCCTCATCCTCATCACATTCAATGACTACATATACACCCTCGCATCTTGCCTGCTATTTTCAATCTGGTGAGGACTGAGATACATGTAAGTCACTCAAAAGGAAATGTATCTAATATACATTCGGGCAAGCTACTATACGGCCAATGTCCTTCACTGGAGTTACCACACAGCTACCACCTAGTAGACAGGGATTACCTACCCACTCCTACACTCACCGGCAGGATTCTGTTTAATTTTTACCGCATAGACGGATATGTACACCAGCGGCTGTCTCCCCCGTCATTGGAGTAGCTACAGTACAGGACAGAAAGTACTTGCCAAAAAATGAGTGATTCACTCAATGTTCACTCAAAATTCACTCGAGTGGGATGAGTGGGATTTGAGTGGGTTTGAGTGGGATTGAGTGAAGCTCTGAACCAAAATGAGTGGACATTCATAGGCATGGTAGTATTATTGATTTTTAGCTTTGAGTGGGTTGAGTGGGTTTGAGTGGGATTGAGTGGGATTGAGTGGGATTGTGTATTTTCCCACTCAAGTTCACTCAAAACCCCCGATTGGGGCTTGGCACGTTCTTTCTGTCAGGTACTGTACGTGGTTCACGCGGGTCTCAGCCGCACAGTATTCTCATGGCCCTTTTGTTTTTTTAGCTTATTTTGTGCATATATTTGCATTTTTAATACAAGTGCGGGAATATGGGGTTTTTTGATGATGCCCGATTTGAATTTCATAATGATTTTCCTAAAAACGTTTTAAATTCTTACAGAGAACAAGTGTATGGCGCCCTCATTTCATAAAATTTTCATCCACTCTCAACATGGCGTCGTGGTACCGCGCAGTCGCTACGTGTAGCTTCGTGGCTACCCGGTAGTCTACACAACATCACCGTCTCTCCACCTAGTGGGCAACTACAAGGTACCCATTGGGGTAATGTAGCAGCTAGTAGCCACATCATTGTATAGCTAACAAGGCGAACTCGTATTACGCGATTGCGTAAAATATTTTCCCCGCCGAATTTCGCGATCATTTGACGTGACAAACGGAATTGCACCCACACTCTCCCTTGAACCCGAGACCACTAGACCCACCCCCCTTAAAACCTTCCTGTCAAATGGAAGGTGTGAGTACAGAAGATTTAAGTGCAGTGGAAGTATGAGTGCGAGTGGAGTATATGCATACAAGAAATGACGTATTGGAATTAGCACCTTTAAATAAATCCTCTTTATGGTAAGGAATAAGCATGAACCATTTGCATAACTAAAACGCACAGATCATGTTCACACAAAAGATGTTGGCATAAGCCTTTCATGTTAGCTAAGGTCATTTGCACATACTGATGTACCTTTTCAGAGATATAGCAATTGCGCATATTAATTAGCTCATTTGCATACCTAAACCACATAACTAAACCGCCCATATGTTCACACAAAAGATGTATGGCATAAGCCTTTCATGTAGTGAAGGAATTTTGCACATCCGATGTACTGTTTCAGCGAAACATTTGTTATGTGCATATTTAATAGCTCATTTGCATACCTAAGCAGCATATACATCGTGCACTTTCAAAGTGCGAAAACAATGCATGCCAAAGTGTACTTCATATGGCAAAAGAATTTGCATATCTGATGTACTGTTTGTCAAGCAATAACGTGATTTAATGCATATTAATTAGCCTCATTTGCATATAAGCCACCCCAATAATATCATGTACTTTCAAAGCGCGAAAACAATGCATGCCAAAGTGTACTTCATATGGCAAAAGAATTTGCATATCTTATGTACACGTTTCAGTGATACATTAATTATGCATATTTAATTAGCTCATTTGCATACCTAAGCGCCTATATCACACACTTCAATCGCAGAAACGATGCCTGCCATGATGAACTTCCCATGAAGCGAGGAATTTTTGTGTGCCCGATATATCGTTTTCAAAGATACAGCATACAGGGTTAACTTTTTACACGGAATTCCAGGTTCAATTTCTCACAGACATATGACATACGACATACAGACATACGGACGGACGGAGCCCATTTCATAGTCCCCGTTCCGAACTTAGTTCGGCGGGGACAATAACTGTGTACTTTGTAAGCCCCATCTTTCAGCTACTGCCTCGCAATTAGCCCAGTGTGTACTGTCCAGTCTGAGTTGCCACAGTAGACATGGTGTAGCTGCCGTAATAGGCTACACGTGAGTACGAAAACGGCCGTGTATCTCACATCTGTACATATTCTATACATCCCACTTTTTCACAGAATACATACATCTTGTACATGTTCAATACATTCTATATCCCAAATACCAATTCAGTACACATCTTGTACTCGTTCTATCTTACCATCTTACCCAAGTCACTACAATGCACACATCCATTCAATCATGCCTACGTGCATTCATTCAATACATGCTACTACCAAATACCAAGTTTGTATATATTTGTATGGATCGATGTGTCGCAAAGTATTGGATCCAAAACATGATCAAATTGGATGATTACACCCAAAATTGGCTCGCAATGAGTTTACAAATATTGGGCTCGACTAACGTCTCGCCCAATATTTTTCAACTCCTAGCGACCCAATAAAACATGGACTCAATCCAATACCTTATACTCATATACATTCCTCATCTTGTACCTATTCACTACATTCTGAATGCATCCTACATCTTAGATCTGGAATCTAATCAATCTTACTAGATCCATGCCATCTATCCACACTTTTGCTCCCAGCCAAATAACCTGTTCATCAATTTGATATATAATAGAAAACTCTCATTTACCACATCTTGTAGCCAAGATACTGCTTTTTGCATACTGTCTTAAAATCAGCTTGCTAAGACCTAATACCTTGATCAAATCAGTCTGAGTACAGTTAATGGTGAACAGCCAATAAGCAAGAACCTAATCCACCATATTAAATGGCATTTGCACCTCCTTCAATTGACAGATGTAATCTACTATCTTATCCAGGGCAGGCCTTGGTTTGTATTCATAACAGCTATTGGTCAGTTAGCAAGAGGGCAATACTATTTCCAGATCATGTGAGCTTAAACTGAAACTCGTCTCGGAGATACTGTCCCCACAAGACTTCCAAAAAAATCTGATCTTGCCTGCTTTTGCAATCACCTGCATCGCCATTAAGTTACAACTTTTCAAATGAGAGTTAATTAAGGCCGACTCAGAGTTACTGAGGAGGGCGCCCTCCAATTTCAAAAAAAATCGTATTTTTTGAAGTCATAATGCTTGTCCATATACTAATCACTGTGTGAAATTGATAAGCTTAAATCGAATTCCTTCAGATAGAAAATACAACTTTGTTTAAAAATACGGATCCGGAATTTTGTTATACACAGTACATAGGGGAGTAATACTACAAAAATGTTTACTGCATCCAAAACGAAAAATCCGATCCATCTCAAAAATTTCGGAATTGTGCATTTTAGGTTAGTTCTAGGATGACTATTTTTATATTCACAAAAAAAAAAATATTTCGAAATCTCTGAGTCAGACTAACATTTTCAGCTTATTTTACAACTTGAACCAACTTGAAACCATATGACATTTTGACCCTAACAAGTGGACCTGCAACATGGACAACTGGATGCTTCACTTTATTACATCTGTGCGTCCAAACTTGGTATAAAACTGGATTGATTGAGCCCCATATTATGGTCGAGTATGAGTTGCAAAAATATTGAGCGAGACGCAGTTGAGCCCATAATAATTAAAATCACAGCTGTGACCAATAATATTGGTCTAGAAATCATACAAATTTATCATTTATTATGTTTTGGAGCAATATTTTCCCACACTTGAAATCCATACAAAACAAAAAAATGATTAGAACTGGACCAAGCTTCTTCAAATCACAGCTGTATGGACCCCAGCAAATTGTTCTTTAATTTTAAGAGCAATTTTAAGCAGTGGCGACACAATTTTGAAAACTGATATAAGTGCCGACATGTAAGAGCTATTATCGCTCCAAAAATCAGAACATCCATTGTGGGAAAGGTCATGTTTTGTAGTTATAGCGCCCTCTATCTGCCCATTCCCCATAAGAGAGAACGGTTACACTCGATTTTTAAGAAAAATCATACTTGCTTACAATGAAATTTTGTAAAATTTACACAGGATGAAGACAGTGGTATAAATAATCCAAATTAGTTGTCAAAAGTGTATCGTGGTTGATATTTTTTGTTTTATTTCGGTTTTGACATAATAAATGGGACTTTCAAACAGCTGTGAAAATGAGAGCAATTTGCAGAAACTTGACAAAAAGGTCTTTTCCTGAATATGCTCAGTTGAGACAAAAATGTAAGTGGAAAATAAGATCTTCCTATCCAGGTATTGCCAAGGTCTTCCAAGAAAGTTTTGATGAATGTTATCAGCACTATCCATTTTAGTCATATATGTCCAGATTAATCTTAACCTTTGTGAAAGCTGCAATGTGGATGACAGATGTAACAATTTTTAAGTCAGAAGGTACCATCTCTTTGTTTGGACCTTTGACGTTTCCATATGATGTACAGGTCAACACTTGGGAAGCACCACAGTAAAACTAATATCCCCACCTCCATTTACACCTGCCCAATGCTTAATACTTAGGGATGCAAGGCTGGATGGATAACAGTTCATTGAGACTCCTTATCAAATCAGTCTGAGCACAGTCAGTAGTGAACAGCCAATAAACAGGTAACATAATCCAACACAATTTATATGCCATTTGCACCCCTTGCAGCTCACTCAATCTGATCAGACATTAACAATCTTATTCGGGGCAAGCCTTGGTTTGTGTCCTCTTATCCATCACAAGCTATATCATCACTAGCAAGATGGCAATACAATTACGATATACGCAAAACAAACTATTCAATCATGCATTTTGTTCCTTGTCATAAACCGGTGCATTTGTTTAGTCTCTGGTCTGGTGCTGTCCCCAATGGACTTAACTTTCAATCTTAATAATTTCATCCAAAAATTCGACACCGGTAACTATGATATTTCCTCAAATCATCCATTTTTATAAAAGTAATCCTCTTCACCTCCAAATTCTCTACCTTTTTTTAATCTGATTTGCCAATTTAAAAGGTTTTCATGTTTTACCACAAATTTTTGGCCAGATGCCCCTTTTGCAATCAGGTAAATCATGTACATTATCAAACTTGGGTAACTAGTGAAAATCAGTTGGTTTGTAAAAAAAATCTAAATTCAAAGCACTTCTTCAACAAAATTCTGCACACACTTGACCCCAAATATTGAAAATATTCCTAACAGATTTTGTGGTGACCCGATCTCCACGTTTTTAAAACACAGGAACACCACACTGTGGCTATGGAGCCAATTTATCTACCTCTCAAAATTGGCTGATGGGTTTACTCAATTTGTGATCAGCTTTTTTGAGTGATATGCTTTCAGGTGAGGGGAAAAAATGAAAAATCACACCATGATCGGGTCATGCATTTTTAAGCACCAAACTTCTTTAAAAGGATCATAGTTCAAACTAAAACCCTTTTTTCAATATTTTTCTATCTGCAGCAATTTACACTTCATTCCCTAGTGCTACACACCTATACACATGCCAAATCTTTGGCGTGTAGTTGTGAAGAATAGATCAGTCATCCCAAATTCGCAAATCATGCTTAAATTAAATGCTTTTCATCTAACATCAAGTCTTTCAGAAACATATTGTAAAATAACAATGTTTTGGGGGGGGGGGGGGGGGGTAAAAAGGCAAATTTGGTTTAGTGTTTGATTTTCACATCTGATGGTGGCATTCACTACTTATCAATTTTGGTGAAATCACAGTAAATACAAATAGAATAAAACCCCTCTGCATTTTTATATTACAGTTCTTCTTGCAATCTTATACCTGCGTGGCACTCTGATCTCTTACGAAGGAGATCAATTTGTCAATTAGCTTTAAAGCAGGAAATAATTTTCATTCTTGGAATTAAAACTCCTTTTTTTTCTTTATAAACTTTTTTTAAAAAGTCACTTGCAATAACTGGTACATAATATGGTACATGTAAGGTAGTTTTCTTTTTTTACAACATTCATCTATTATAAACACTTCTGGACTATGACCCCACAAGTGGACTTATACTTGTAAGTTCTAAAGTGTTCAGAAGAGGTCCATTCCTGAATAATTTTTGCTTAAAAAATAACAAATTCCCTCAATTAAATACAAATATCTTCTAATGTATAAAAGGACTGATGATAGTAATCTGCCTCATCAATACCACAAATTGCAAGTCTCAGACTGGATTAATGTTATTAAAAATTTCAATAGGATGACAACATTTTTTTTTGGACTGTGGCAGTTCCTTTGGAATCGGGTGGGCATCCTATCATTTTGTTAAGCCAAATTAGCTATGCAGGAAAAATTTGAGTGTGGATATTTTCCAGTATTAAATAAAACAGGGATGCTGAATCCTTTTTGAGTTGTAGCATTTGTTGTATACAGCACACACAGCTGACGCAAATTCCCATTTTTTTTTTTTTTTTTTTTTTTTTTTTTTTTTAAAAAAAACACATTGTTAGAAATGTTGGAGTAAATCCACATATCCTACCCATTAGTAAATTGATCAATTTAGTCAGAATCTCACACTTTGTGGCACTTAAACTTCAATTGTAACTTGGCAAAATATCTTTGTGAAAGAAATTGCAATGTTTCCTCCATGTTTCCCGCAGTATTTGGTAGTTGTAAGGTTCATTATACTCCACTGCATCCATTGCGATGGCGTGTTTGCCTGAACTATCGCTAGCAACAATACTGGCATCAATGTTACCGCAATAAAGTTTAATTAACGTGAATTTACATTGAATTGTTTGAGTTGTGGCAGAAAGTACTCAATATATTTGGCATGCAATGCATAGTGCAGTGAGTAGGAATGACCTTTAAAGTCTGTTCATACTTTATCGCATCTGCTTTGCAGTGAGTTGAGGTGCCGATATATCCTCACCGTCCATGCCGTAACCTCTGCAAATTGCACGGCAATCCAGTTGAGTTAATTTAACTGCACTGCGGTAAAGTATGAACTTACTTTTATTCTTATGACAAATTGAGGATATCCATATTTCAGGGTTTTCATGCTTGTCATCACATCCTCTTTGGAGATGTGGCAGCTTTGAATATTGCTGAGTATTTCATAGCATCCAGCATTCAGTGTGTAACCCAACAAACGCTACACTGTCTGTATACGTCACAGAGAGTTTTTAGTCCTAGATTGCTGCTTTCTACATTTCAGTGAATTGCAAAGCATCACATCACACCGCACCAACTCTACACCCAAAGTTATTTATTTAACTTAACCTGGATTTGCAGGTGTGTTATTAAATTTAACCTGGATTATTGCAGATTTGCTGCGTAGTGCATGATGCCGTATAAAGTGATCAATATATCGGCAATACAGGCCACCAACCTCACCACAGTGCAAAAGCAGTAGAAGTAATGAACCAATCTTTTCATAGCATAGCGGCAAAAGCTCGCTCCCCACAACCAAGAGTCTGAAGGCAGAGATACGCCGTGGAGACTGTAACCACCTTTTGCTGCATCACTTCCCTTTACTATTTATATTCCCTGCTTGATGACACTAGGGGTTCACATGACTTCATTAATTAATGTAGTGTTTTCCAATGCATTGGGAATTGGTTTCACATATCTCTTAGTGTTGTCATACCGTCAGTCACCAGTGATCCTATCTGCCGTAATCCTGTTCATTTGTTCAATAAAGCCACGGTTATGCCACCCTAGCCATCAGTGATTTTTTGAAATTTCAGCGACGTAATCTCAAATTTTACGCCCCTCAGCATGACTTGCGTAAGCCTGGGCACTTTATACAGCAGGCATTTTTAGTCCAATCATTATCACCAATTGAGACTGCTTCTGTTCTAGACCCTCTCAATTTGGAAATCACAAGCAACATGTCCTCGTTTGTACATACAAATCAGTGAAAATTCCCAATGCTCTCATTGATGATGCATGCGTATTTATTACAATTAGTGTAAAGTTAACCACACCATGTATAACAGGGGGGCAAGGGGATAAGGTGTCCACCCAGAGGGGATTTGACGGGAGAACACCTTGAAAATCATACTACATAAGCCTTTAGCCTACTCAGCTCAGCCAAAATTTTCAACTACAGCCATGAACAAAACTGCCTCACAAAAACTACCTCCAAACCGGGGACATCCTATCTGCCTCAAACCAGGAAATTTCCCCCTCTGACAAGTGACCTGTTACGCCCCAACACCCGCACACACAACTAACATTTTAAAAAAAAATCTTGGGAAG
>JAMKCH010009790.1:0-29332 GCA_023653785.1 Ophioderma brevispina | reverse complement strand
AGCCCTTTAGACCTGTTGTACATGGCACCTTAAGCCGATGGATCACAATGTCATCCGAAGTGCTTGCGCACAATGTCATATCAGATTACTACTTCCCATGTCCCTTCATTATAACCCATTCCCAATCCACTTCTTGCCGGCGCTCTTCCTCTGGGGGCTTTCCTTAGTCTGACATTCTGTATACTGCGGTTGATCAAACTTCGCACCTGTTTCCAACCGGTGTCCCGAAAGATGTATGGTCAAGGTGTTGTGCGATGGTTTTTGCGGTCCTCTCTGCAGGTCAAAGGGTAACATCTGGACACCAGTAGGGTGCGTGAAGCCTCTTTTTTTCTTTGTTGCAAATTATAATGTATCTTAGCTTAGGGCGTGGTTATCTAGGCCTTTTACGGAATTCACCAGAAATCCTAGGGATCCTTCCTGGGCTTTGTCCACCGCCTGAAGCTTTCATCGGTGGCATTCTGGTGGGCAAATTAGACACGCGGAGGTAGATATAGTAGGTGTATTATTTTTACCAATTGCTAACAACTTTGAGATAACGTGTACAATTTTCTGCAAATTACCCTATCTTTACATCCTTTTTGTGTGTGTTGGCTTGGACTTTCAATTTTTAGATATGGCAAAAGCAATCGAAATCAATATGCCAATGACCAGGCAGTCTTATCTAAATTCTTGTTTTACAATTTTATTTTGAGCGGCAGTTTTGGTCGCCATCTTGGATTTTTCATAGGGCAAGAAATATATATCCTAGAATTTAATGCCATACCAGGCAACCGTTTCTAAATATGAGTTTAAATTACCCAATTTTGTTGACATTTTTTTATATAATACCCAATTTTCTTTGAATTTTGCCTATTTTGGGGCCATTTTTTGGCGCCATCTTGGATTTTTTAAACATGGCAAAAACTTCATCCTATATTTAAATGCCAATAACCAGGTTTAACTCAAATTCCTCCTCTGTGTCACAACAGATGGATTTTGGAATGACAATAATTAATATCGGATATATCCGTAAATTCAACGGCTGCTGGAAACGTCCTTCCAATACGTGTCTACGCTCATCCATTAGTTGTTCCGATTCCGTCCGTCGATTCAGGCGAGTCAAGTTTGAGGTCTTTTTCGTGAGTTGGCACTATTTCGGAACTATTTTCCAACTGGCGGGAAATAATTTGGCGTTTTCCAGCTCCAACATTAATTATATACAATCAGATCCCGCTTCTAATTTACAAACGCTTCTCTTTATGACAAATAACGCATGTTTGAGCAATACCACACTACCGCAGGTATGTTTTTTAGACAATTTACCAACACAACTGTGGACAAAAATCCTGAAATTTTGAAAATTGGAGGCGCTCTTAACAAATCGCTGGTAGTGCCTTTAACATAAATTATTTTTTGTTCAACATCACTAATGAACCCTCATTTAATAGCATAACAATAATTCTGCGTATTATGTTACGGGCTGCTTCAGTGGCGCAGCGGGTAAGCGGATTTACTTTTGGATAGTCTGTTGTTGTCAATTCGAGTCCGCCTGTGGCCCACAACTTCGCATATTAAAATAATCTTTTTTTGGATGGTATTCAGTTCGTGGTGATCATCTCTTGAAGTTTGGATATGTTGGCTAACAATCACGCTGACCATTGAAACGGAATTGGAAGTATATGTATCAGGGCTCGATTAAGCCCACTGGCCCGCTGGGCCGCGGCCAGTGAAATTCTTGTCGGGCCAGTAAGGATTGAACTGAGCTGGCCCGTCGTTGATTTTCATAAAGTAGGTTTTGTACCTCCATGTGAATTATCATCAAAAGCAGTCAGCATCTTTATGTATATTTTCATGCAATTTTTCGCTTTTTCAAGGTTTATCGTCAGTTCCACTAATTCAGTGCTGACTTCCACTGACACATCTTCTGTCAATCATAGCGTTTTTTGTGCATAGGAGCGAGGGCCAGTAGGTCTCTAGGCTAAGTGCATGAATGTGTTCACGAAAAGTATCTCACATTACGTCATAATTTTCATAACAGCGCACATGTCACGCTGCTCGCGGTATTTCAACTGAGAATTTGGCAGAAAATCAGCATTCTTTTTAAATTGCAGCGGACCCAGGCCCTAAAAGAAACAGCATTAGATTAATTGTGTTATAGTTAAAAAGATGCAAAAAAAGAGCGAGTACGGATGCCAGCGTGTTATCTCCAGCTATTCTCCAAAGTGACAACTGAAGACTGAGCAAATAATTAGGTTTTGTAGAACCGTGACATGTAATTTGTCCATTTTTTATTTATCAATTAATTTTTACTGTGTCTCAGAATCTACAAATGTAGGTGATGGAAAAAAAATGAGTGCAAAAAAGTTAGACAAAACGACAAAGATACTTGAGGCCCTGGGGAAGGAGGAGGTTCGGGACATGATTGAAAATGGCGGTACGGTATGTGCTCGTTCAAGACTCCCAATTCGTGCCTCACTTGCGTTCTGTTTAGACTCACCCTACTTTGCCACAAAACTCACAGATTTAGCTCCATGGGAATTTTGCCGTTTATCTATCGCCAAACCTCTAATTTGCCTAAAAAGTTCCCAAGTCCATATAGGGGAAAAATCAAAATCAGTTCCGAATATTCAATTATTCAACAAATCAGTTTCAAGGCCACTATGTTTGGCGCTTTGCGATGCACACCCCAAAACCCTAAGTTGAGTGTCCCAGGATAGGGGATATATGGCCTATTGTATTTGACATTAGGCCAATATCACAGTTGGCGTAGGCAAATAAAATCAGGACCAAGCAGGTGAAAATGGGTGGGCCAGTGAGTTCACTACAGGGCCAGTAGGTTTCCCAGTTCACACTGGCCAACTAGCCAGTATAAAAAGAAATAAATCCACCCCTGATATGTATCTTAGTATCATTTTATTGTCAGGAAACTCAAGGTTGTCAGTTCATTTTACATTGAAATGATATTCCTAACTAATAGTTTCTTTGAAGCATTCGTAAAAAAGTAATCTAAAAAATACTTTGGATGGGAAAATGAGACAAAAAAATTATGTAAAATAATCCTGTGATTTTAACGAAAAGTAATATCAAGGAAAAGCTTCTGCCGTCTATTGTATGAGAAGCTGCTTCATTGTTTTCAATACCAGAGCCAAACTAGTTAAACCTTTACAAGGAAATGACATATCCAGGGGCATAACGCACTTGAGTATCCTTGATGCTCTCTTTACATGTATAACTTTATAATGCCGTACCTTTTTAAAACTTGGTGGCTTTTACGTTTGCAACGTTTTTGGGGGTTCGATCTGTTATCCCGAGCATAGTGGCATACTTTGTGATTGGTGTAACTGAAGGACATTTTATGTATTTTTAATTATGTTTTACGGTTATATCGCGGCCTCTCGGTATAGTTCTTGCAATGGATGTGGGCTTACCCTCTTTAAAGGTGTCATTATATTAGAATAAATAATTTATTTAATATAAACTAAATATACAAATATATAGTAAATATAAACTAAATAAATAATAAATAAATAGATATATCAATAATATTTCTAATGCAGCGGCATTGTAGCCTCTTGTGCCCCTCGTTTGGGTAATCGAAGCAATATAGCCAACCAGCTCGGGACATAGTACCCCTGGGGGAAAACTGAAGATGAAAATAGGGGACGGAAAAGACGAATCGACTCGTTTTTTTTCTCTAACTAGAGAAAGTAATAGCCTGAAAAATTAGCATGTAAAATTTATTATTGTCTTCAATTAATTTCATTCAATATGTTTTACACAAAGTATTTGATATTATCATTTCTGGGACATGGGTTGGTGTTCGTTGGTGTTGGAATGCGTGTGAACCGTGCCTATTGTTTAGCGCTTGATTTTCCAACAGGATGGGTTTATTTGGTGGACTGGGTTTCCTAAATTCGAAAATTTCTATATTAATTACATATTTGTTTAATATTCATTTTCTCCATTACGTATTCATTTAGCGAACCCTTTTACACCCTAGATGAAAACGGCAATGGGAATACATACGTCTTTTACGCAGATCGGATGATTCGGCGTGCCCGTCTTGGCCCGACAAGCTCTGTAATTATTACACAAGTTGATAAATTAAAAAATAATCAAATCAAAACATAAGTCACAACTGAATCGCGTTAAAACATGTGTTCTGCCTATATGATATTTGGGAATTAAACTGCGGGGTTGGCTGGAATAGTCTAAGACGTTTAGACCCAGGAGACCCCTATTATCCAAGATAATCGAAATAAATAAGCCATATCTGATTATTTTTCGGATAGCTTCCTAATTCTGCGGAGCAACATATCAAAGTCCCCGAGGTTTCCCCTTGTGCTAATTGAGGTTTAATGGTTTTTATGTTTTATACCAAATTTTAAATGTTCCATTTGTTTTCAAATGTATAGCCATCGTGTAGTCATGCCATATATTGTGGGGTTGGATGTGTATTCCCCGTAGGGAAAAACCAAAAATTTTCATGCTAAAAATGATTGTGTTTGCCTGTTTTGGGTTTCAATAGGACCTAAACTTCAGAAAATGAGGGTTGCTAATTTTCCTACTGATGCCCCCTTCTTCAAGGGGGCAAAATGTTAGTACAGGGAAAAATTTTAAAATCGAGTCAATGTGTCTTATGTACACTACGCGTTCTGTCTCGTCATAAGGATTAGAAAAAGTAATAGATTTGCCTAGTTCCAACCTTTAGTAAAGCGGTATAGCCCCATATAATGGTTCACGGTCACCCTGGGGTAATGCTCCGATGTTGTGGAAAGTGGTGTCAATGATTCCTTGTGTCATACTGAAACATAACATGCATTTTAATTGACCTTTTGACATCAGCCATGCTAATCCAGGGGAAGTTCTGGTGACCCCCATAGACCAATAGACCTGCGACATTTTGCTATGTTAATTAGCCTTCCAATGTCACACACTTTACAATAAACATTTTTGGATCCTGTGAGACAATACAAACAACTATCACCATTTTTCAACCAAATCTGAGCATTTGGTAAATTTTACCCCATGATGACCTTGACACCATTATTGGCTATACCGCTTTAACTAAAGGTCGGAACTAGGCAATTATACTTTTTCTAATCCGGAAAAGGAGACGACATGTTTACTGTACTTAAACCACAATTTGACATCATTGTTCTGACTGGCTGGTCCTCTTTGAATGAAGAAACAGCAAGAAATTCAACTTTAGCGCCAAATCTACGGAACTGTTTCATTGACCTACCGACCCACCAAGGATAATACGCTATAAAAATAAGTATTTAACACATATCGAGTGGTTTCATGGAAACAGAATTATTCTAGACCATAAATGGGAATTAAATCATTTGGTTTCTCACCATGCGCCATTTGAAATATGGAATGTATATGTATCATGCGATACTGACGGCATAGTAGTGTCATACAACTTCACACGTGACACTTTATGATGTGGTGTTTCCTTTGGGCATTTATGACACAATGTGCCGACCGTATCGCATAACACGCTATACCCTAGTATAGAGGTGTAATAGGACCATGTCCCTTTACACTTGAAAAAATGCTAATAAAAGGACCTTTGTATATTCTTGTGGCCTATAATGAATACTTACAAAAAATTTGTCCCGCCTCTCTAGTTGCTGCGTTGGTCAGATATCCAAGGTCAAAGGTCAACGACCTTTTTACGTTAACTTTCGCCGCAATTGGGGCCTAGAAGCACAACGAGGTGTCTATACCATGTTTTGGGGTAATAACAAATATTCAAAAAAGGTATATAAAAAAAAAGAAGCATATTTAAATATCTTTAAAAAAAAAAAAAACACTTTTAACAAAAATTTTCCACGTTTTCTCAACAATAAATTAGCATTCGTCAGTCCTGTACAAGTATCAATAACCAAAACATTGACCATAATCTATAATGAAGACAGCCAAAATACTATTGTAAATCAGTCGATATCGATGAACTAATGAACCATTCTTGGACATATTCAATGTGGGGACCACATCAGATGCCTCATTACCACTGTTTGAAAATAGCCAACTCCAAAACTGCATCACGGGCGCAGTGATTTCGCCTTGCTCCACCAAATGTTTTTTCTACAAAAAAATAAAACAAACCGTCAAACAACCTCATTGAGGGTGGAGATAACAAATTGAGGGAGGACCGTATAGCAGAGGCTTATGTACACATTCCTATGTAACCTTGAACAATTCCAATAAGACTTTTTGTGTATATTTTTGGTAGGCCTATTGTGCTGGGTGGTCAGATATTCAAGGTCAAGCCTGAGGGTCATAACTTGCTCAGCCAATTGGCCTATGCAAGCAAGGTTGGTGTCAGTTTACAAACAACATATTTTTTAGGCTTACAAATGCAGCCATAATAGCTTTTCAGCATAGAAAGCACTTTTAATCCGAATTTTTACAAGTTTTTCCTCAACGTAAATTAGCCAATTCGTCAGTCTTTCCAAAATATTTAAACACAATATTGGAACCTTAATTAATGAAAACAGCTACATATATATTGTCAAAATCAGGATATTGTTCTTACAGATCCTCGAACTAATGAGTCCTGTGTGATTTAATAGTGGGTACTATTTATAGACCTTTTTGCATTGGGTAATATTAAAAACCCCATGACCACTGCTAAATGAGCCAACTCCCGATATAGTCGGGACATCACGCACCAAATATCACTGACCACATCAAGCGCGTTGTAAGTTGCCCTTCAGCAAAATGTTTTCTCTCACAAGCAAAAAAAACAAAAACAAACTCAGGACAAAACTTCCAACGACCTCTTGTAAGGTAGAGAATAACAATTGCCTGAGCGCCATAAGGTCGTGGAAGTAGTATCGCCCTCTCACTCCTGAAAAATACAATGTCCTACGGCTAGCTTCCTTCGCACAACCCTACTTTTGCGACAGAATAACTGCAATGGCTTAATCGGTTGCGGAAGAAGGTTGCAGACGGTAGCCAACGCCACCGCAACCCCTGTCCCGCCCACCCATATCCCTAAGGCTCCTGGTTCAAGATGCACTCTAATAAAAGATTGGACGCGACATCCCTCTCCCGCTTGACTAACACAATTCAAGAAATCGACTTGTTGGAAGTGCTGAAGTACAACTCCAACCGCCATTGTCCAAAATGGTCTGGGATGAAGGCCTCTTAATAGAAGGCCCGGGAGGAAGCGGAGCTCGAACATCATCTGTGGCCCAACCAAGAAGCCAGTCAACCAAGCATGGTGTTTTTTGTGTCATTTCAGATTACTGAGGAAATCCAGCCGGCTCAATGTGGTCCCCTTGCTGCAGGCTCTCTGAGCTGTCTGCAGCCCCGGTCTGCAAGTATGGTGAGATCATGGCAGAAACAACACCGGTTTCGGGGTAAAAGAAAGACCCGATCTTGGCCAAAAAGCCGGCATGTGGAAGAATAGAGACCTCCTTGCGCTCAAAGCGGTGTGGGCCCGTCGTAGACAATGCATGTATATCCGAACCCCCTATTGCCACTAGCCACACCCACTTAGAGTTCCGAAATACTTGCTTGCAAGACCAATGGCAAAGTCCCACCCGGAACAAGGCTACGACCCGTGAACGATCCCGTAAACATACCCTTCACCAGATGGCAAGAGGATAAACGTTCATGCTAGTCACCCGAGCCTTACGTGTCTGGCCTGTGGCTGTTCGGTAAAAAACCTCGGACAGTCAGGGCACTAAGTTAAATCCACTCCTGAACTTCCTTGAGGAAATTCCCAACCCGGTCTACGGTCACACATTTCATCGATCGACCTCTCTATCGCACCATGCACACCATGTATGGTAATCCTAGATGCTCTAGTTAATTTGCCTGAACAGTGGACATTGGCAGCCTGTTCAGATCCCACCTCACTGTACGTCTACAGCATTCACCATACGGTTCGGAGAATGGGTGGGTGCACTCTGGGACGACGCGTTGACTGAGACCTCTTACCATGCCCCCTCCCTTTGGAAGATTGATCTGTTCCATACAATCCGATCTAGTTGAATGGAAACAACACTGCCGGTGGGCCATAATGGGCTACCATCATGACAATGCAGTCTCAAGACAGAGCCACTTCGGGACTTTTGAACATGGCAACCTAGAGAAGTTATGATCAAGCATAATAGGCTATCATCCTGACCGGTCCGCTGTCACGGCGTCCCGTTTGACCTTGCCCGGGGATTCGTGTTCCAAGAGTAGGCCCCTAATATGCACAATCTGTCGATTCAATACTGAGGCGAACAGATCCACGGTGTGGACGGTCTACTATCTAGAAGATTCTGCGGCAAACTGCAACAGTAGAGCTGCCACTCCACCGACTGCCCTCTGAACTTCTGCTGTGTCTGTCCGCAAACCATTGTGCACTCCAGAAACACAGAGCATCAGCCCGAGGTCCCAATCTCGCAACCACCCGAAATAGCCGAAGAATCTCCCTTCATAACTGGACTTATTTACACCCCTTCCTGTTTAGATGTCCCCACCTTCTTGTTCACGTCGCAGCGGACACCAATTACCTTCCCCCCTGACCAACAGGGAGCCAGTGCCGCATGCCAGAAAGACGGCGAATAACTCGAGGACGTTTTTGTGGTGACGAGTCACGAAGCTGTCGCGGCCTGCCCACGAAGAGATAGGAGGTGAGCCCCCCCAAACTTAAATGAATCCGTCGTCAGGGTGTTTTTAAAACGCATCCAGTTTCAGCGTGTTTTGATAGGTCACAGGTAGGCTTGAATGGACTCCTTCCTCATATGAGTGGCAAAAGTCCACCATTGAAGGCCTGAGGTAACCTCGGTCTTCCTGTGGGAGGAAAGTGGGGTGTTTACCACTGCCAACACGGTTTTCATCCGGCCAGCTAAAACACATAAATTGGAAACCTTATTCGCAGCATCTTGGAACCATCATTGCTTTCATTTTAGCGCAAAAGAATCTTTCACGCCACCGTACCTTTGGTAAGGGAGACACGACTCATTTTTGGAGAGGGATGGTTGCCACCTTATAAGATTTTTCTTTTTCACTTCTTCAAATATATTGCTTTATGCACTTAATACCACATGTGTATGTTACAAAACGTGATTTTCCTTTCCTACTCACCCCCAAAAACCAACAACAATCACACCTCTTGTATTTTTATACTCAAAAGAAATCGCCTTATGTTTAGCAACAATCGGAGAAATCAAGTGTTCCCCATGATTATTACTGCATTAAAACATTACTATAAGTCACTTCAAAGTTGAATCGCCTATGGCCTCTACTAGATGCGCGAATTTTAAATAGCACATGGTCAGACCTATGGTTTAACACTTGACCTGCATAACTGGGGGGTGGTTGCCCTTCCGTTAGTGGGGGGAATCCTAGGGACCCCCTTCATTCTATAAACACTTTTCCTAAAGGAATTTTAGATGAAATCCACCACAGGTTAGAAGGTATTTCAAAGACATCAACAATAAAGAAATAAAAACGAAAAAAGTTGCTCAGTAAGAAACTAGGGCAAAACAGTGATTTTTTGCGCCAAAATGTGTGCAAAAGACACTAATTCCGTTTCTGCATTTTATCCGGACTATTCACCTAGACGTTTTGCTAGATTGGCCTTTATTTTGGTAAATGAAATATTTACCATATTAAGCACAGACATAAATTGCCTCATGCCATTTTATATTTTTTAGTGTTTACTTGTAGATTTAACCTAGGTTCCTACAGGAAACCCCTAATATGATGGTTTATAAAATATTATGGCACCATGGCTTATACTTTCCAGGAGTTTTTTTTTATAATTAGTTACTTTATTTCACTAGTGTATGCTTATGAATCAGCATCACAGTAACTCTATTAAGAGTTTTCATTTTTGTCACTGGCCTTCCGTTAATAGTGGGCTCCGATAGACCCCCCCCCCATGCATAAGTAACAGCAAAAACGACGCGATATTTGTTGTGTTTGTTTTTGGCACCAATGCAAGCGTAACTAAAAGTTGACAATTACAAAAAAATATAACCAAAATATAAATTAGTGCCAGCGTTAAAAAACGCCGGACGAGAAAAACAAAAAATGGGTACCTAGGAGCCCCCCCCCCCCCCCTTTAGTGTTATCCATTATTATGATTAATATAATTCACGTTTTCAGCATGAACGGCTACGACGAAATGTGGTTAATAAATTATTTATAGCGTATATTGTATAATATTATTCGTTGAGGACGTTCTTATGACACTCTGGTCTACTACTCCAAAATACTTTTGAAGTTCATTTAGTTTAGAAACGACTACAGTGGTACCAAGATCTGGTAGATAAGCCTTCTCCTTTATACTGAATTGCTATTCCAAGATTGCTGCTACTTCAGATGCTTACACTGCTGGCTAGCCACGTAAAATACGAGGTTTCGATTTCTAGTGGTTCTACCTAAGCTTGCTTAAGGACTTGAAAAAGGACCACAAAATAGGCGTATCTGTACGAGTGAATGGTTTAGTTTTCGCTTGTTGGTGATCATCAGCCATCTTCTGTATTTTCGACCTTTATGCATACTACCAATGTAGAAAAGAAAGATACCTTTGCAAAAACTCTTCCTAACCTTACGTTTTACTAACACCCTTCTTTGCGTGCATCTTTTATATCCCTTACAAGTGCTTTAGATAACTGGTCGACACCGGTGTGGTTTAGCATTTTCCTGATGGCTTGTTCAAGGATGATCGCATGGAGTAGTATTACCACCGACTCGCAATTTCTGGCTGGATCATATTTAGTAAGATTGCTTTTCCAGATCGCTTTTTTCTTTTTAGGTTTCTTTGGTATCATTGATTTGTCAGGCTTGTCGAAATTACCATCTATTGTATGAGCTTCAGGTTCTCTACTCTGTCTAGGTCTTCTGTCAGTAGTAAGGTCCTTTCATCAAAATTTCTTTGACGTTCAAACAACATATCTTTGAATCTGGAACCACCAAGTTATGCTCGATCATTGGGTTCTGTAGCTTCTTTGGTGCTCCTGTTGCGTATAGATCTGTTCTCAGTAACATTGTTTTGTCACTGTATTCTAAGTCTGTTAACTTTTCCTTGGTACGTGTACTATTCAGCGGGCTACCTGAGAAACACCTGGCAATATAACCATCGGAACTTTTCAGCAAGCATTACTCTTGATAAATGATCGGCAGAGTTCGCTCTGCTTTGAAAACGTGAACATACTTTACAGTAACTGTTTGGTATGGTTTTTCTGGCTAACTCTCCAGAAAACGAGTTGTAATGTTCATGTATAAACTCGTTCACAGTACCCCATCGGTTTTACACCAAGGTGCAGCCTGATTCTATTTTGATTATTGTTGGGGAGCAAGCTGAAGTCCCATGTGCATTTTGTGGTGAAAGCAAAATACCTGTCTTGAGTAGCTTCAGGGGGGTCTAAAAGAACATGAAAAACCATGTGCACAATGTAGCATGTAGGAGGGTGGTTTATGGCCCCTTTTCAAAATGGCTGCCAAAGCATGAAATATGACCTTAAAATGTGATAAAATAAGAGGGACATTCATTTGATTTGTGTGTGAAAGCAAACACCCTGTCTAGATCTTCAGGGGGGTCTAAAGGATAATGAAAACTATGTTGCCAAAATGTAGTTCAGTAGGAGGGTAGTTTAGGCCCTTTTTTCAAAATGACGACAAAAGCAGGCAATAGTCCTAACAATGGTGATAAAATAAGAGAGTGTTCATTTTGATTTTGCGATGAAAGCAAACAACCTTTCTATATATCTTCAGGGGGGTCTAAAGAATGCATGAAAAAAACAAAAATGTAGTCATGCAGCGGTGTTTTATGGCCTTTTTTTTTTTTCAAAATGGCCTCCCAAAGTTGAAAATTGACCTACAATACTGCAAAATAAGAGTTTTCTTTTAATATTGTGTTAAAGCAGACCACCTGAATAGTCAAGAACTTCAGAGGGGTACTAACGAAAAGGAAAACGAGGTTACTGTAAATCTAGTCATGTAGGCTTATTGCCCTTTTGGCAATATTCCCTCGCTAAACGTATTAAATATGCACAAAATATAACACAAAAACGGGTGGCCATCATTGATTTCCGTTATAAGTACACCACTAACAGTATCCTTCTGGGTATCGAAGAAATGGACAACCTTGCCAAATCCTCCCATATCAGAGTGGTTTATTGTCTTTTTTTCAAAATTACCGCCAAAAGATGACTATGATCTAAGATATGGTAAAATAAAGGAATTCATGTAGATTTTTGTAGTTGAAGCTAACCACCTGATAGATATCTCAGGGTGTCAATAATAACAAAACACATCAGCCAAAAATTTAAACCTGTAAGGAGGGTGGTTATTTTAGGGCCCTTTTTCAATACCCGTCAAATATAATAATGACTAAACAGTACAAACCTTTTCAGTTTAATTTGTGATGCAAAACATACCGACTATCTCTAGACATCCCTGGGGGATCTCAAAGAACATAGACAAAACATCTTCTAAAACAATTGGCCTGTAATAGGACAGTTTGGGTACCTATTTAAAATAAAATAAACACGGGCCTCTCAAATATGACTTAACCTTTCGTTAATGTTGATTTAGTGGTAAGTACATCCATCTATGATACATCATTAGTGCTGTAGGGTGATTTTAGGGTTTTCAAATTGGCCCTATCAAATGTGACTGAAAGTATGGTAATATGATGAACTTTTTGTGTTTGGTGATTTCCCATCTTTTAGGCGATCCATAACGTTACGTTAAAATCTTTCCGACGAATTTTGCGCCTACCCTCCTTCGATCTATATTGCTATGGTCCAAAGGCGACACACCTATCCTCTAGACATCTGTATTAAACAAAACATTATGAGACGTAAACCTTATAGCCCTCTTATCCATACTTGGGCCCCCAACCCTCTGCATAAAACCAGTGAACGCGATCGCCAATGCTCAACTTTTCAATCTGTCATTGACTTTCTTATTAAAAATAATCGCAAAACAGTCAATTATCGGGTACTGTTACCACTTCCTTCTCCCCTTGTCTCTAATACCTCTCAGTACTTTTTGCAAACAGGCAGGAATTAGTCCACTCAGCTGGTAAGGTAAGTAGGTAAGGTAAGGTAAGGTAAGGTAAGGTAAGGTTTGGGTTCACTCCTTTCACCAATCCAGTCAAACATCTCCATGGAGCACACCCTGAAACCAAGGCCGAGATTTGCGGTGATCTTTTGTGGCTTGTCGCTATGCACAGGGGTTTTCATTCCCTTTCTTGAGTTGATTATTGTTTGAACCTTTTTGATCTAAAAAGGATACCCTTCAACAACCGACCATTACCTTTTATTTCTCATTTGTATCACATGATGGTCGAAAACAGTAGGTTTTTTATACAGTTGTACAACAATTACCCGCTTTTAATTCGGGGACACGGTTGATAGTTTGCGAATCTGGGACCTGCTCTTATTAAATGAATAGTTTTGTCATCGCTCATATGACACCATTAACCCTAGAACTCCTAAGCTGCCAGTGTGGTTGACTAACCACAGGTGATTCCATAAGAAATGCCAGTAATTGGCTTGACGCCCATATTTCTCTTTGGATATGTTTCTACGGAATAGCACGCTCTTCGTACTCCTGTTCTTTTCAATGGAAATCTTAATGGTGAACGATATCGCCAGATGTGACCCTGTTTTTTTCCAATGGAAATCTTAATGGTGACAAATATCGCCAGATGATCATTGAGATCATTATTCCACCAATAATAGAAACCCTTCCAAAACACCAACATTGAACATTCAGGACAGGGCCATGACAGGTATGGAGGAACCACAATGGAGCACCAGCTCAATCGGCGAATAAGTTTCAGTAAGGCAACTCTCTAACGTAAGGCGAATTGCTGTATGAAGTGGCCAATATAACGTATCAAGACCCTCCATTTTGCGATTTTCATAGAGTTATCGTCAAAGCTAAGTGTGTATCTACAGAACCACATGTAGAGGCATCAAGCATTGGTTGAGGAAGGTTGGGACATTAAGGGGACAGAGAAACGAGATCGGGATGTCTTGAGCCAATGATGACCAGGGGCAAATTATCGGGTTGCAAGAAATAGGGTTTATGTTGAAGGATGATGGACATAAGCTGGCATAGCTTATAAGACATTAAAGAAATAGCTAGATGATAGCTGCTGTCATTCTGGTGCAAAATAGTAGCTCACAAGGCTTCTCAAAAATTGTACTCGGTCATCTCTGATGGCACAGGTATTGCCTGGTATTGATTAGATAGAGAACATACTTAACAGCAAATAGTTGTAGTTAGTATACATGTATGGCCAGTGTTGAGAAAAAAACACATCTCTGGCGTCCGTTGTAAGGACAACCTGAATGTAGTCCATCGAACTTTCACACAATGTGATGAAGCCAACAAGCCGGTGAATTAACCTTCCTGGGCCGAAGGGCCGCAACTTTAAAAAATTGGGGATTTTGGGTGAGTTTATAATAGATGTATGCAGTGTTGAGGGAAATAATTTCTCCAAATTGGTTGATGTTTGTGCGTTGACTGGAATAATTTTTGCTCAAATTATATGATATTATCACTAATGACAAATTGATTTGACTAAAAATGCAAGTAAAACAAAAAAATGAGTAAATGGGGTCGGATTCACGTTGTAGAGGTCAATTTTATAATAAGTGCTATTTTTCCATGAAATAAAAGCACTATCCCTAGACTGGTATTTTTGTATTGTGTTATGATAGTACATGGTCTATGAAATTGTATAAGAAGGTCATGATGTATTGCTTGAGTTGATTTTTTTTTTTATGAGCTCTGTAGAACGGTATACTATTTCCAAAAACCACATCTGATAAAAAAAATAAAAGGCTTAGTAAAGGAAAAAACCTAACCTTTTCCAGCACAATTGTGTGGTGACCCAGTAGTATGTCATGACTGTAGTCTGTAGCCAGCTGCACTGAGTGACAACTGAACTGCTGGCTAATGTACTGGTCACTGGAAATGCTACTGTTGTTTTGTAGTGTACTAGCAATGAAGCAAACCGAGCATTGATTGATGGGTATCACGCACTATCAGTTGCAAGTAATGCAATACAATTAAAAAAAATCGCTGTAACCTATAATTGTTGCTTGCCCACGGACGTATGAAACCGCTTGCAAGGCCCCCAAAACCCGGGGGTCGTGCAAATGCGATCCACCGTACACGATGATGAATGAACACACTCGCAGAGTCGCAGTCTGAGCTGAGCGAGACTAGGTGACCGGCGAATAATTAATCACTACTGAAGGCTTGTCTGGCTCCTACGGGGGCCATAGATATATCCAAATGGATATTTGGCTCAAAATCCTTAAAAACAAAAAAAAAATTTAATGCCTCTAAAATCGCCTCGGCGTCACTAGGGATGTCTGAAAAAGACTGTTATTATTTCAGTTTCATCGCTTCGATTTACGACGACGCCATTTATCTACATCTGATCATCGGCCGCCAGTGTTTTCTATCTGTTTACGCAAAACAGGCGCAATAACTTGTTGGATTGCTAAAAAATTGCATCTTTGCCACTGATTTTCAAGGAACTAAACATATCAGAGGTCATTTAGGGGGGTTTGGACATCAAAAATTCCTAAAAAATTTCTTTAAAAAAAAACAAAACACCGCAAACATTATGGCTCAGCACGATGATACGGCAGTTTTATTGGGTGTAAATGGACCTGGCCGAGGGGAATGCCAGGATTTACGTAAGTATTTTCCAATTGGCAGTTGGACGTAAAGGGCAGCTCATATTGTTAATGACGTAAACCATGCTAACGACCGAATATGCGGTCATAGGCCACTTTACGTGTAAGCACCGAAAAGTGTGTTGCTCGAAATGGTACCACTAGGAAAAACTGTATAAACCTCGGGAAAATAGTTAGAAAGGTTAACAACATAATGCTGTATGAATTGAAAGATTGCACGAGAAGATTTGCAGAATCCACATTCTTTCCAGATTGTATATACTAGTTTCGGTCATGCCAATTTGGAGTATTCTCGGCCATCACAACAGATCATTGCCAAAAGATCATTTCCCTGATTATTATTCACTGCAAGGGAAGTGGGTTCAGCAACAGCTGAAAATGCGTCCAAGAAGGCAAGACACACACTAAGTTAGGAATGAATCGAAGAGATTGGTCCAGGACCATCAACAAGGTGTGCGGGGAACCTATCGGAGCTTCGGCTCCTACATGTGAAATGCACATACCAATTATCTATATAACGTCCACAAACATTACTCTTGATTACTGTAACGTCCGCATAAAGTGAGTATCATCCATGGGGGGAGAATCTTTTACAGCTATCATATGCTCATATCGTTCTTTGACTCATTGCAGTATTACCGTGGCACTTTATATGGGCAGTATGTTTATACGTGTAGCGAGATGAATTGAATATCAAATATTCACATCTTCGAGATGTTTTTGGATTTCAGGATACTTACCATCATCATACCTTTGCACGATCTAATATGTGGTAAAGAGATTTTCATGTGGCTTTGGGATTTTGATCTGTCTACAAGGAAAAGTTTGTTCCATTACTCTTACTTTATCGGTTGACATTCTCTAATCAATATGATATTTTGAAATAAATAATGAATCTTAAAATTGAATCATGGAAATTGAGAGTGAATTGATCAGGTAAGGGTTATTTAGGTATCTAACGTGCAACATGTGACTCATTACTGTCTTCAAATGAGTCAGTTTTTAATTATAAAATTTTATTGATCAGGTAAGGGTTATTTAGGTATCTAACGTTCAAAATGTGCTATACTGTCTTCAAATGAGGTCAGTTTTGTAATTAATAAAATTTAGATAGTCACTGAAAACAGCAGGTGGATTTTTGGGGGGGTTTTAGCCGCTCTTGGTAAGGTGGAATATAAACATGACACATCAAAGGCAGCGAACAGTTCACCAGATCTGGTTTTATCATTCCTGTACCCAAATTTAGACTTGATATGGGCATTAACTACAATAACGGTTGTATTTTTGTTTTTTGGGACCCACCCCCCCCCAAATCTGTCATGCAAAGTTGCTGATCAGAACTAATAAGAAACATTACGCCTGTATTGTTAATATCCATACATTAAGGCGCTAGACTACTTCCGAGACCAATTTTTTAATGTTCCCTAATGTGTTGTAAGAGTGGACAAAACAGGGTCGGGGGGGGGGGCGAATAATGTCTTCCCAAATGTTGCTAAGCGTTCCCAGGAATACATATTAGTTGCCTGCTTTGGAGGGGACTCTGTGTGTTATTATATAGAACATTACTGTGCTTTCATCACAAAAATGTGTTCATTTAGCTATTTTAGGCGTTTTTAACATTTTTCAGGGGGGAAATAATGTTTTCCCAACATGTTTGTAGAGATTCCAAGGTACCAACATATGATTTTGCCTGCTTTGATGGGAACTATGTGTGTATTATATAGAACTGGCTGTGCTTCCTCAAAAATTGTTCATTCTAGGCCTATTTTAGGCGTTTTGAAATTTTGCGGGGCCATTTTGAAAATAGCTATAAAGAACACCCCCTACAGAGCTGCCAAATTTTGCAACATGTTTTTCTTGTTCTTTTTGACTCCTAGCTATTATACATGTGTGTACTTTCCATCACAAAAAGCCACGGCGCTTTATTCTGGACATTGCGGAAACAGAGGACATTTTTGCTCTTGGTCCTAATCTCTTATACTGCACAAAGGCACGACGGTTTATGGGCCTCATATCATCCGCATACTGACCTATCAAACAGTTAATGGATGAGCATACAACGGGGGAAGCAAAGTTTAATTACCTTCACAAAATAACTTTTTCGTTGATCCAACAATGTTGAGAATCAACCGTGGACAAAATCAAAGGGGATATTGTAGCTAGTATACCCTAAAGACAAAAAGAAGCAGAAGGTTCAAAGGGGTATCAGAATACATACAGTGGGGAAAAAAAAAATGCCTGATCCTGAGCTCTTGGTAATGCACGGAATCGCCATGATGCGATGTACATGTCGTTCTGCTAAAATACGTAATTTAGCCTTTTACTCAATGCGACTGGCGTTCAACGATGGTCTTTCAGTTCAAATTATTAGCAGGGGACTCTCGTCTAACGATTGTGAGCGTAGGGATATTTATTTACACACAAGTACTTTACGCATTGATAATTAAAAAAAATGATGAAATCACTTGCCAAACCTCAATGAATGGATCCCAGCTTCGGGTTTAGGGTATACAGGGTGTCAACAGAGTCGCGAAAGACTAAATTTTGGTTGTAATGCCTTTCTTGCATACTATGTTCATAGATTATGGTTTTTTTCCTTTTTCTCACCAGTAACTTAACACGGAATGACCAACGCAATGTTTCTCATTCAAGATTCGAGCAAGCTATTGAAAAGATGACTTCACATTCGACAGTCAAACGCTCACATTTCTGCAAACGTTGAGGAAGCTGCTGTATCGATCCTATATGGATGATACCGAGAAGAATTGGAGAGAATATTTTTGTTGTCAGTTGCTAATGAAGAGGAACATGGCATTCAGTGGTATACCAGAATCTTTGTTCCATGGAATGATGGTAAGTACTTATTTTAATCTTCTGTTGAAAGTGTTTGCTACAAATAAAATGATTGCAATGATTAATAGAAATAGAATTGCGCGGGGTACCAAGGTTAAGGTTGTTTAGGATTCGTACGGAACCTTATCAGAATGACCTGTCGTATAAATGTGTTACCGCCTAAGGGCCCCTTTGCAACTATAACAATGGTCTGCTTTAATAACCCCCCAACTACCCAAGAATCCTTTCCAAACTATCTCAGAGGCCCCTCCCGGCTGCCATGAGTATCCTTCCCAGTAACTTCTCTTTAACAAGGCTGCCACTTTTCCCAACTACCCCTGGCCCCGTGATTTCCACACTACCTACACACTCTATATCCCAAAAAGTTCTCTTTTTACATCAAACATAAGGCAAATTCCAATACCCAATGGTTCCTTAACAAAATACCACAGGGTTCCCTTTCCAAACTACCCCAGGTTCTCCTTTCCAACAACCCCGCCTTTTCACGTTAAACTAAAAATTACTATGCTTAACCAATTACTAATTCAGTGTTTTTACGATCCCCTTTTGGAAAATGTTTGCATCGGAAGCTACATTTGAGCCAAATTTTAGTTCATAAAGCCGTAAATTTCCTCAAATCCAGTGAGCTAAGGCCCTGTTAAAAGACAAATCAGTTCCAAGCCCTAAGTTCAGAAGTCGGCCAACAATCCTCCCCAGGCCCTCACCTCTCCCGAGATTATCAACCTCCTAGTGGTGAACCGGTAATGATCTTTTTCAGGCGAATGATAATCAACTGAGGCTACGCTAAACATCTGTTGTCTTTTTAATTCCTGTCTTTTTTTAATTCACTGTTTTTTTTATCTCATTGTATTTTAATCATGCCCCGCCAGGAGGACAATATCTGATGCCAGTCTGGTACCGTGCTCTTATTAGGGCGGGCATCACCAGATGTCAAGTCAGATGGCATCTCCGTGCTCCAACTAAAAGTGGAAGGTCTCAATGGGCAAAGATAATCATCATCGAACACCTCACACATACAGCATAAGTCACTGCAATTCTCCCAAGAGACACCGCTACTCAGTTCCATTGGAAACATCTGCGGCTACATCCTTAGCTGCACACACCGAGAGCGCTATTCACGGGAATGCCACCTTTGCTAGTAAACTCAGCCCAATGGAAACACATTGCAACATCACCTGCAGACTCCACCGTGGAATGGGCACGACCCAAATTGAAGGTGTTCATGTCACCAAGTCTCAAGCCACCTAACCATCGGCTCCAAGCAGACTCTCTACCAACTTTGTGCACCCGCATTTACGCTGGCGACCTTAAATAGCCAAAGCATTACCTGGGGTTACAAGAAAACCAACCCTGATGGAGCTACCCTAGAGGACCGGGCCTCAAAATCCGGGTACAACTTCTACAACTACCCCAAGCACCAGACACTTTCAACTCTGAAGTGGAAAATACTCTACAAACCCTGACCCTTGCTTTTGGCACCAGGACACATCTCCATTCACCGTACTGTTCTCGACCGCTTTCCCCGAAGTCCCAACACAGACCATCACTGATCGCTCAGGAGAGCCCTGCTAAGTCTGTACCACCAAAGCCGTGAAAAGTGGGAACTTCCGCAAGGCATACTGGACCAGTTCAAGAACCTTGTGGATTCAGAAGTTCCCAACCTCCCGACACAACCCCTTCCTCCAAACCTGGACAATTCTTACACAACACAGCTCTGTGTCCACTCTTTATTAATTAGCAAAGAGACCTCCCCACGTGCTGCCGTCGCAGTTATATCCCCTCTTGGGATGAGGAATGTAATACTCTTTACAAAGATTTCCTGAATTCTGAACCCCGGGGAAGAAGCTTCACATCCAAGGCTTCATATCTACAACTGCTGACAGGAAACGCCGTGGCGCTGGGCGGAGACGGTCCAAGGAATCGACTTCACCCCACTCCATCAGAAATGCCTGGAACGACTATAAACCCTCTCAAACCGCCTCAACCGCAGAATTTCCAACCATCGAAATGTCCAGTGACTGCCAACTCAATTGCTGATCACTCCTCGCAATTGTCGTTTCAAGAACTTGATACGGATCACACTCGCTCTGTTAACAAAGAGATCACCAAACTTCGTCGACTCCCGGCGTGGACGGGTCACTTCCAACACCTTCTCACTAGATGGAGCTTACCTTCGCTATCAGCCAACTAAAGATGGAAAGGCCCAGGGCCATGATAACATACCAGCAGGTTCCTGATGCAATGCGGACCCAGATTCTAAAGGAGTTTCTACCCCTTGTTGCCTTACCAACCAGTCTATACCCATGATCTGGAGGAGAGCTACTATCATTGCACTCCCCAAAACCAAACAACCTGTCGACAACCCTAAGAAATACCGCACAATATCACTACTGTGTGTTTCCTCTTAACTCCTTGAGAGGATGATCCTGGCCCTGCTTGAGCTACCGTCGTCGATCCCCATCGGCCTGACGAACAAGCAGGATTCCGCCGTGGCCGGAGCACTGTCCATCAGAATTGTAAAACTCACAAATTATCTTGAGGCACGCTTTGGAAAGCGCCGTAAGGCAGGCGTCATCTTTGGTTACCTTACTGCAGCATACGCACACCGTGTTTGCACCAGGTCCTGACAATTAAGTTTCTCAGGTGACGATCCGGGATGGTCACCTTGTACAATTCATATGTAACAATGCTTGCAAACCGTATGTTTTTCTCAATACCAGTGATGGGCAGAGTTAGTCGTCTGCGGTCGTCTGAGGAACGGGAGTACACAGGGATCTGTACTTGCCCTATGGCTTGTTCAACTTGTTAACAGCGATTTAATTACCACCTCAAACAAACATCTAGACAATATGGGCCTACGCCGACCGATCGTGCCCTCCTCCACTCTGGACGCAAATGGACAGAAGAAATCACACGTTACTACAGACAATGGCCCCTCCTTGCCGCGTATCTCAAGACCAGGAGCACTGAAGCTGAGCGAAGCCAGACCACCGCTACAACACTGCCTTCCACCTCAGCACCAAAAGAGGCTCATCGCCCGCTTCAAATCAACTCTCAATGGCGCGCCTCTGCCCTATCATCCTAACACCAACCCTACTTGGGGAGTGAAGCTTGAACGGCAGCTTACTTTCCCACCGGCAAGCACACCTCGAGACCGTATCGCCAAGGTATCTTCTGGGAATAACCTCCTGTGCCAGACTTGCTGGATCGTCATGGGGTGCCACCCAACGACCCTACCCACCACTGTTTTGGCTCTGGTCTACAGCATTGCTGAATATTGCCGCCCCAGCATTTGCAAACATCTCTCACTCAAGGAAAGCTGGACACAGTATTCAACGAGACCTGAGAACCATCACTGGCTGCCCCGCTCCGTCCTACTCCCGCTGAATTCCTACCAGTAACTTCAGGCATTGCAACCTGCAGTACTTTCGGATAGAACCACCGCACAAAGAACTAGTGAATAAGGCCCCGGTTTGGACAACAAGCACCTGTGGCATACACGTCAAAAATCAAACCACCTCGGTAGACAGAGACTGCGCTCTCGCCGACCTTTCTGCCGACATGCTGCTAAACTCTCCCATTCCCCTTTCACATCTTACAGCATTGAATATTGCCTGGCCAGAATCCCCAAGACCATTCCAACGCTCTATTACAAGTGGGATACTGCCTTAAAGACAGAACTGCCACCTGGCAGCAGTCTCCCACGCAAGGAATGGTCCACCTTAAACCGGATTCGCACAGGAGGTCGGTCGCTTCAATAGCAGTATGCACCGATGGGCCCTTGCGGGGCCCTCGCCAGCCGCCAATGGGTTTCTCCATCACAGACTGCGGATCACATTCTCAATGAGTGCCCTACCTTTTGTCCACCGGTGGACACAGATTTCTCACCAACCCAACCAATCAACAGTGAGTTGGCTCCACGCATACAAACTATTTAGCTGCTGCCTCATACGCAAGAATAAGACCTCTCCTACACCCTTCTTATGCACGCGTGAGATTCTGGCCCGAATCATGCTCATGACCATGACCAGTCTTATTATCTCATAAGGCAGCTATTCAATCACTATTTTTTTTAACTTCCAATCCACAACTCTGTTTTTATGATTTCCAATCTCCAACTCTAAAATCAAATAAATAACATAAAGCAAATTGTTTCCTGAGATGGAATCGAACCCACACAACCCTTTAAGATAACAAGCTAAGACGAGCACCCACAGACGCACGCCACCCAATCCGAGCCGGCAGGAAGTCTTCTTTTTGTAATACTTCAATATAACGATTAACGGAATAAAGCGCACACATAATAAGGAATAGCGCCCCTATGAGAACGACTTGAAAATATATGCTCCTGTAGCATGATTTTTCGGTCCAAAATCTCCAAACATATCTCTCTCTGTTGTCCCAGGAACTTAGATCTGTGTATAGTAACCATGGCTTGTTTTTTTTTTCCAGGATAAGAATTTTCCAAGAGTCCCCCCTTGATGCCTAATTGATGAATATGGGGGGGTGGTAAGGTTTATTACAGGGGTAAAAATTTAAAATAATTCAATTAGTAATCCTTTCCATTATGCATTCTCTAATATCAACACTGAGTACGAAAAGGTATTGTTTGCCCAACCTTTGACCTTTTAGGTTTACAAATACAGCCAACAAGTTGTTCAAGGTCCATCGTGGGGTAAAATTTTCAAAACAATCCGATTTAATCAAACTAAATTCAAAGAAGAACTAGAGGTAAAGACCACTTGCCATTGGATTTTTTTTTTTACTAAAACATCTAGTCATTGCTAGGGTACAATCAACACGACCACGTAACAAGGAAAACAAATGAAAAATCGGTTGTACAGATTCAAAATGGCGGCCGCCCAAAACGTTTTTGAAACGCGTTGAAAAACGCGACCATGCAATGCTCTCCCGTCCAAAAATGAAAAACCACTTTCCCCAAAGACAATTTTTCCATAGAATTGTAGGTCATCAATACATTACATTCCTGAAATACAAAATTCCAAATATAAAAAAAGTATTTTAAGAAGCGGCCACCAAAATGTTTTTTTTAAATGCTAATGACGATTTGTAGTTTTTTTCCACCAAATATGCCCCAACGATACTTTTAGGCAATTACATAAATTCTTGGGCAAAAATATTTAGTCGTTAAAACATGGCGCGCGAAAAACGAATCTGGGTCACATAGGACCCCCCCTCCTTATGCACTTAAGTGTTAACGAAATTATTAAACATTTTTGTGCGCCCGGAGGAAAGTTTTACGCTGGGGTGATAACTCCTCCCCTTTGGTCAATACGAGGGTTAATGTCACTATGCCCCCTAAAATTGATAAATTAATTTTGGCTATTTGTGGCAATGGGGTTAAAACTACAAAACCGTAGACTTTTAATAAGTAACAACCAGAATCAACTATTACCTCAATTTTACCAAAATCAGATTCGCACCTATGTCGTGACCACAACGATATCATCATCAATCATCAATAAAATTTATTAAACTTCAACTCACAGCAGTGTATACAATACATAAAGCAAGCCAAAGCAGATTAAAATGATAATATAACGTTAGCAAATAACTTATGACAATTCATAAATTCATTATGAAAAAGTAATATACAAACAAAAGCAAATTTAGCGCTAGCAAGCATAATGGTAATGAAAGTGAAGCTGAGAATATGAAGATCGAGGTCACTGCTATAAATAGTTGGGCTTATTCTACAAAAATCGGAGGCCATAGCATGTTTACCGTTACTTTGAGCTAGGAAATTTACTGACAAGTATATATTTCGTATTTTCTTTGTTATTTTGATAGAACTCGGACGAGTTCACTCAAACACCATACTTTACATAACTTTTAACTGACATGATCATTTTGAGATTTACCGAACGGTCCGAAAAACGCAAAATCACGTTTTCACAGCTTAGGGTGTACTTTAGACTATTAATAGTTCTTTTTAAAATACGAGTTATTCGTTTTTGTTTTTACTATTGAAGAAATATATGTACCAACTGCAGTATCAAACACTTTTTCAGATTTATAACACCTTAATATGTTATTTTAACATCGAACACACTGTCCATAAACTTAAGTGTTAATCTACTGTTATCCACGCAGTAAGACCAATTTCTTTAAACTCAAAATAATAATTATTCAAATTTATGAACATTCATGTAGTAATCCTATCATAGTATTGGAATTCGTCCACCTGGAACGCTCAAATACTTTCATTGGGTGTAATTTTAGAAAAATTGAAAGTTCGTTTTTTACTTGACCGTTTTAACTTGATGACCAACGTTATCAATGTTGCTCCGGAAGTATACATCCCATTCACTTCGCCACATAGTATGTCGTAGGTCTACTTGTCCCTGCCACTAATAGTATTGGAACATTTCGTTTTCTTCTCCTATAAAACTATTGTTATTACTCCAAAATACGAGAATCGTGAATAACAGCAGTTTTATCGTGAACAACGTGATCTCATGAGATTCAATAGCCCTGTATTTTGACAAATTGTTTCTCATGTCTGGTTTCTTTTTCCATTGCAGATTTATTGGAGGACGTCCTACACAAATCAACTGATCAGCAAAATTGGGAAGATTTACTTATTTTTCGTGTTTTATGTACCGTAAACTACTCCATGA
Organism: Ophioderma brevispina; assembly: GCA_023653785.1. NCBI lineage: Eukaryota > Metazoa > Echinodermata > Ophiuroidea > Amphilepidida > Ophiodermatidae > Ophioderma > Ophioderma brevispina. Next base: position 4,173 of record JAMKCH010009790.1, on the reverse strand, counting down.
ACTGAACATATATTCAAAATATACTATTATTACTATTGTGTTGTTCATACCGGGCACTATCCACAACCTAGCATGCCTAACACAACGGTAACACGAATTAGCCCGCATAGTTTGAATGCGGTCTCATGTAGTGGACTATTAACTGAATTTACTTTACGTGTGTTACTGATAACGCTGTTCACAGAGATACCGTAGTTCACATGTATCTGTTTTCATTTGATTAGAGGATTATCTTTGAACGATCAAAATAGTTTTCATTGTTATTCGTTACGATAGTTACATACGCCATCAAAAGTAGCACTAATCGATCTTTTATCAAAGATTTTGTACATTTTTCAAAATAAAATACAGGGTGCGCGCTTCTCGCAGAGTTCATTTATATGTCATTACAAATTAAATTACAAACTAGTTGATACACTGAATTACGCCGGGTCGTACCTTCCTATTCCGCATGACAGTCACACTAGCTAGGATTAGTATTAGACTTAACCTAAGTGCCCAGGGGGGGGGGGGGTTCCATCGTAACCCAACATTTGATTTTTTTGCGATTCTCGGGTATGCAATCAATTTTTCAAGGAGTTTTTTGTTAATTGTCGGATTTTGAATACACTTTTATACCAAAAAAATTTAATCCGCCCCACTAGCTTCATTCGAATAATTAGGTTGGGTCCCTAGGAACGCCCCCCCCCCCCTGGGGCACTAATGGAAGTGAAAAAAATCAAAGATATTTTCCTAATAAAATTAAAGTAATTATCTTCCAGGTATTTATTTTGCTTAGATATATACTTAGTAGTAATTAATCAATAATTATAATACGTAAATTAAATAACCTTTATATGCTGATAGCGTCAATTTTAATTTGTCTGCCGTGCTCTTAACTGTGGTAAGTCATGGGAAAAAGAAGGCGATTTTGAATTTCCTGAAAAAATACAGATGGTATAATTTGGCTAGATTTTGCATGATTATTTGAATTGGTTATTCTAGAGTAGATATAATGAATTATTTTGGTTCAAAACTTATATTGGGAGTTGCTGAGGTGAAATGTGCGAACCATTCTTTTTCGAAGAGTGCCAATTTCAATTGTCATAGGTCAAGAGGTCAAAGTCGGATTTTCATTTTTATTGTGGGTATGTGGTTCTTACGTGACCCCCATTTATTTGTGTTAGTGTCATTATCAAACTTCCACGGGAAAGTGGTTTTTGTCTGGGGAGGGTCCCTAGGCACCCCCCCCCCCCTTTGCACTACCGGAGTTTTTTTTAGCTTGGGAGCTTAATTGTGTTAAAAAGGTGCAAGAGTCACACAATATTTTGTTTTACTTGTCGAGTTTAACAGAAATACGGATATTAATTTTACCACAGTAAAATATTAAAATAATATTGATTTCGGTAAACTAAAACCAAGCTCCGTTTTATGGAGTTAATGCATCTGGAAGCACGAATGCATATTGACTCCCATCTGCTTGTCAGCCTCGATCCCGACACTCAAACCATCATAGTAAGACACTCATACTCATCATTTATAAACTGTATTTTACACGCATGACTACAACATATTGGTTGAATTTCGTTCAATTGTGGACGATGCGGTGAAATATGGTCCGGGAAATTGGTTCTTCATAACCATAGGCTATTTTATAAATTTATGCTGCAAACAAAAACTTAGGTCTGTTAAGCTTTTCGTTTCTGGGCATTTCTTTCAAACAAAATGCAAATAAGGTATGCTGAAATCAATGGCCTCACACAATTAAAATATCACAATCAAACCACAATACGTATTAACGCATATCGATCAGGAGCCCAGCAGTTTATGCAGCTGAAAACAAATGCATAAAGTTTGATGGTCTTCTTATGTCAGTATAGGGGTTAGGATTAGCATTCCATATTGCTGACCGGGTCACCTTCTGTAAAAAAAAAATAAGGGGTTTTTAAAAAAAAGGTAACACAGGGGTAAAATTACTGCTTCAATGCTTCTCCGTATCAAGAACAAAATAGCTATGCCGTGTCTTCAAATTGCTTCATTACCAGATCCAGAGTACAAGATGTGGAGGTCGAAGGTCACGAAATCAGCTGTACATGGGTTAAGTTCTCTAAATTCTCTAATTAAGACTTAAGTACCAAGGGGGGGGGTGGTTCCAGGCCCTCCACCACTTTGTTTTCGTGCTGGTCACTTTACGCGTGGGATTTTGCGCCGATTTTTTTTTGTAATTGTCTGACTTTTAAAATGCGCTTCTTTCATACAAAAAATTAGAATCGGCCAGCCGTTAATGAGTTAATTAGTGGAAGGTCCAATGGAAACCCCCCCCCCCTTGGGCACTAACGGACAGCTTAGAATATTTTAAAATAAAAGAACCAAAGCAAATTTGTTTTTGCTGATATCTGTCACACATACATACTAATAACAATAATAGCCCATTAAAATAATTAACCCTTTATCTGTGCTGAAAACAAACGAATTTTCATTGATGGACTGTGTGAAAACCGTTTACTGTACAAAGTCTAAATGGGAAATGACGTGTATTTTGCAACCCCCCGTTAAATACAGGATTCCTAACCATCAGATTTTTGTTAAATTTTATTTGGGGGGTCTTGTAGAGTAGATATCACCATCACATAGTTTTCAAAAGTTGATGTAAGCTCAATGTTCATTTGCATTTTTCCGTCTTTTTGCCCATTTTTTGCGTGTTTTTTAAACAGTGTTTTGCCCCTAATTTGCAGTCCAATAACAATTATCATTTTTATATTGCTAATTTGGGGTTGGCTTATGACCCTTCACCTGTGTATAAATTTCGTGGGAAAATTCCCTCGGAAAGGTGGTTTCCTTAGGTTGGTCCCATGGAACCCCCCCCCCCCCCTTTGGGCACCAAAGGGAAAAAAAGTGAAACCCCTGGTCCACGTTAGTGTTAAGTAAAAAGGGCTTAAATTGTTCTTCTTCTTATACGTTGATAGAATGGTTGGACGTAGCATTAGTGACACTTAAGACAAGGTTTTAGGAACCCTGTATACACCAAAACATTTGTAGTAATCGGTTTCATCAACAGTGAATGAAATTGACTATTGAGCTTAACCTTGCTAATAATAATTGTTTTCACAAAATAGGCCATTTGTGACTGTGTTTAGATATTAATTTTAAGCAGCATTAAGCGTACATTATATTAGAAGCAGGATTTTAAAAATAAAATCTTACCCTTCCCGGATGATTGGATTTAAGGTATCCTGTAGGACAATGGTGAACAGCGTTTATCTGATAACGTTTTTTCTGATTTGGTTCATTCCCATTACAATCATCGATTTTAATTTATGTGGTGGGAAACAGTAAATAACGTTTACCTCCCTCTTCAATTTGGATGTATTATGTTACATAGGCCACAGGTATGGTTAATAATATGAAATGGTGAACAACTTATCTACCGTTAAACGTAAAACCGTTTTTGTTCTAACATCATAGGTGTAAAAAGTATTAGTAAATGTCACGTGAAATCCCTTAAGCACAAAATAAGCAATATAATGTAATTACATTAGAATATTTCTAACACTTCTCTTGAAATTTAGATTAGAGTTGAGAAGCAAATTAGATGAAATAGTATTTTTGTCACTGTTTGGTCCGATTGTACTGTAACGCAACTCTCGATCGGTCCGGGGGCTCACACTTATTTCCCTACAGTTACCACCTTCTATGAAGAATCATTTGCTACTACTACCAAACCCCCCCCCCTCGTTCACTGGTGATTTGTCTGCAATTATTATGATTTTAATTCAACTTAATCACTTTCATTTCTATGTTGCAACACATGTGATTATCGGCAATGAATACTAAGCCCGTCATCCTCGTGTAAAAACAGTCTGTGTGACGACCACTAAATTGACATACCGCCCTCTGTTGATCCTAGTTATCCCTCCTGGCCGTTACCGACTCCCCCTTTTTAAAAAATCGAACCTCCTGGTTCGCATATGAGCCAACAGTTTAAGTGTTCGAACTTAACCACTCATATGCAAGTCCAATTTGATAAATTTTGATCAATTGAACAACAATTTTGTCTTTAATTTTGTAATTACTTGGGGAACACAAAACTGTTACACTGTTAACTGCAAACTAGAAAGAGAAAAACCATCCAAACTGTAAAGACAACAGTCATGCCAAAATCTATCCAAACGGCATTGGTGACTCTAAATAAAA